>WBMZ01005849.1:0-176491 GCA_013400975.1 Atrichornis clamosus
GCCCCGGCCCCGGCCCCGGCCGAGGCGAGCGGGGCGGCAGAGCAGGGAGACATCGCCATGGAGACACGGAGCCGGTGGCGGGGGCCTGGGGGTGACCCCCCCCATCTGGGGCTGGGCACGGGGGGCTTCCCCGACCCGGTTCGTCCCCGGGACCGGCGGGCGCTGGGGGCATGCGGGGGCGGGACACCCGCGCCGGGGGTGCATGGCCGGGGGTGCGGTGCTCGCAGGGTGTCCCTGTCGGGGTGCATGGCCGGGGGCGCGGTGCCCGCCCGGGGGGCACGCACAGGTGGCGGTGCCCCCGGCGCCGGGCCCCCATCCCGGGCGTGGGGCTGTAGGGGACGTGCGGGAAGGGCTGGTGCGGGAGCGCTCGGTGTCCCTCCGGAGCGGTGATCCTGTGTGTTCCTACATAAATCCGTGTGTCGTCTCCAACGTCCATCTGGGAGACAGGCTGGTGCTCGTGGGGGACCCGGTGGGGGGTATGGGCCGGGCCTCCCTGAAAGAGGATGAAACTACTCCTTATTTACTAGTTTTAGAAAACGTAATGGAACACTTCCCTGTCATTTACTTTTTTAACAGCCCGAGGGGCCAAATCAAAACAATTCAACCTTCCTATTCTTGATAAAAAGCTTCTTGGTTTTGTGATTTTTGAAAGTCTACTTTAACACTTTTGAAACCTATTTTGGGTTTTTTTTGTTTTTTTTAATGTGGGATTTTTTTCCCAACTCTGGCTTTCCAGTTCTTACTATGTTCTGTCTTATGTCCAAAACCTTAACGTTTGCATCAGATTCTTTTTTCACAACAACACAGTCAAGTTCACCACTCAAATGCATTGCAAAACCTTACATTTTTCTAGATAAATATTTTTTTACCTTTACATTATATTCTTTGAAGCTGAGTGGGTTTTTTAAAATTTTCTTTTATGGTGGCCTTATGCACTAAGTTGCACTTTAAATAATTTATTAAGCAATGCAGAACAAAAGATTCCCGCCTTTCTGAGGAATTACTTTGCATGATTTAGAACTGTATTATAATCCTAAACAAAAAGAATTTGCCATACTTGTGCTATGCTTGTCTGAAAGCTTGTTTTCTAAAATCAAATCTATATATTCCATTTAGTGCTTTGATTACAAGTTTTAATGACATACTAACTTTACGTCTGAAATTGCCTGTATGCAGGTTTTGGCACATATGTGTATTTCAGAACACTGGGGCAAAGGCGTTTGTATCTGCTCTTAAAGAGTCAGTAATGACTTAGACATGCGAGGCTTTGATGTCAGTGGTGACAGTGTACCAGAAGGTGCATATTCTGAGATTCACAAGAAAAGCAATTGGTGCTGATATTCTGCTTCCAGGAGACGCTGCTACGCTCTTTGAGCTCATATAAAAACTTTCTCTGCTATCTCCAAGTAAAGAGGCAGTTTTAGATACGGCAGGAGGAGCCGGTTCGTGTACGAGATGGTTTGGTGCTGCTGTAGGAAAGTGAGTGGTGGTTAACATTTGGGAAACAGGTTTTTAGAAAGGCTCCAGGTATGGTGATAAGGAGCTAATATTTACTAGATCATGTGCAGACTGCATGGTCTTCTTTAGCCTCTTGAGCAGTAGACGAAAATAGGAAATGTTTTTTCCTCTGACCACCTGAAGTTTTTTTTGATGATTCTAAGTGTTATTGCTCTTAAATGGGAATGACTAGATCCAAATTAAACGTAGTAACAACAGGCAGTGATGGGCGGTTTTTTGTTAGATTTTTTGGTTTGGTTGGGGTTTTTTATACAATGAAACAGTAATTTGCCTGGAAAGGATGGAATACCATATCCTGCATTTTTCTGCAGCTGTACTGTGGCACTGGGGTCCTGAGAGAAACCCCTGTGTTTTTGAGTTAGTTAACCCCTCTTTCAAAGAACAATATAATCATGTTTCATATATGAGTGGCTTATTGTGGTGATATGTTCATGTACCCCACAATCTGTAAGATAATATGATGTAGTTTTAATACCTGCTGTAAATGCAGGTGTCCCTGGGTTATATTTGCATAATAAATGTGGAATATTTTGTCACTGAGAGCAGTGTCAGCTTTTCTTACTCCTGAAGCTTTCTTATGCGTTACAGGGCCATGCATGAGGTGAGACTTAGCTGTAGTTCTCTACAGAACTAGGGAAGGGCCATATTCACCCCAAATGTTAGAGCTGCTCTGTGGAAGCTTTTGAAAGGCACTTTCTACTGTCAGCTTTCAGGGTGGGTCTTTGTATAAAAAACTGATTTATATAGAACCTTGAAAGGCCATGGATTTTGCTGGGAATCAGCACAATCCAGAGCAAATATTTATTGTCTTGCAGTGGGTATTTTCAGTTAAATTACCCTCTTATAAAGTGGTGGTGTCAGTGGAGTTCTGCAGGTGTTAATTAAATACTTGGGGTTTTTTCACATCTTTTCTGAAGCCAAAGAGGAAAGTAAATGCTTGCTTTAGTGTCTGTTGCCCCCCCTTGTAAGTCCTGCCTCAGAAACCCAGGGATGACTCTTTTGCTTGATATCTGGTTGCTTTTAAAAGTGGCTGTGGATGCTTGAGAATTATCTATCCCAATCTAAATAAAGCTCATGGATTAACAGAATGAAGTCAGGGATGTGCACCTTTACTTCCTGCAAGATGCTGTATTAACTGTGAATGTATACCTATGAGGTTACAGCACTGGGTTTTTTTAATTCCCGTTTTTTTTTTTACCTGTGTGAGTGTTAGAGAGATGCAGGATATTGTAAGCCCAGCAGCCTCCGAGCTGCTTCACAAAGGTAGATTGGCAGCGCTGCTGCTGCTGCTCCAGAGGGGTGGCTGCTTGTGGTGGCAAGCAGCTTGTTCCAGAGAGCAGCCTTGTCCCCTCTGTGCTGGTGGTTTCAAGCATGGGGCAGGATTCCCTGTCTTTCCTCACTTTGCACGGTTCCCAGGGTTAGCAGGAGTATGAGGATCTGGAGAGCAACAGCTCAGCGTCCTGCAGTAGTTGTCTGATGGTTGGTAACAGCTCTGTTTGGATGGTGTTTACGTGCTCAGGAAACATCCCTGGGAGCGCTCCCGGAGGCAGAAGTGCAGTTTCTCCCCAGGTGGGTTCTTTCCCTGCCACGATGGTGTGTGGAGAGCCATGTGTGTGGCAGGGCAGGTGACTTCCCACAATTCTCCCTCAAAAAGTTTTTGCCTTGCACTTTGGGAACGGTGTATGGAGCGTCCCCAGCAATCCTTGGGGCTGTATTAAACATAACATATTTTGAATTAAATATTTGTTACCTTTTATTTGGGAGAGAGGTGTGGGGCAGCAGAAAGATATAGGGCATTAGAAAGGGAGCTGAGGTGTGCTGAAATCCCAGTACTTTGGATCTGGGCCTTAAAGAGCTCGTGCTGTCTGGTGTTACAGCCAGACTTTTTCCAGAGGCTGCTGTGCAATTTGCGTGGCTCCTCTGAGGAAAGTCAAGAGACGGAGCAGAGAGTCTGAAACTAAATCTGAGGAATGGATTCATCTGCATTTCTTTTTCTTTTTACTAATGGGATTATGTACTATTGGCTTCCCCATCAAGGCAGATACAGGGGGAATCTTTTCCTGTCACCATGCTGTCACCACAAGAAACTTCGACAGCTTTGTCCAAAAGTCTGATTATCTCAGCCATGAGCAGTGAGAAAATGCAGAGTGTATTTTTTTCTCCAGAAAGAAAAATAGGAGTATTTTTGAAGCTGAAAGCTTCTAATCTGAGAAGAGTGTATTGAAATAGTGACAGTAACAGTGAAGACTTTGGAAGTACAGGTACTATTCTAATTCAGTGACAGCAGAAAACAAAGCACTTAGAGAAATCACTTGGCAGGAAAAATAGAAGTCAGAATTTTGAGGTATCTATTACTGCTTTTCCTGGCTTTATGGGAATATAGTATAATGCAGGTTATGATTGAAAGGTCTGGAGAATAGCTGACAAAAATAAAGAAGCTGATCTCAACAGTTATATTTCTATAGTACTGAATCATGAGAAAGTAACTTACTTCAGGGACTGAAGAAGAGCAGCATGTAAGCTGACCACGTCTTGGTCTGAGTCCATGGAATCAAAATTAGCAGCAAGTGCAAACCCGTGTGAGAAGGGGGAAGGGAGCACAGCGGTAACAGCCTCAAGTGCTGCTTGGCCAGCTCAGGCGGGAGGCAGGGCATTTCTTTGTCTTTTTGTCAGAAATTTGGGTGCCAATTCTTTTTCATTTCAGACAAAAAGCCCCACCAAACTTCAGCAGGTGCTGCAGTTTAGGATATGAACTTGAGAATCTGTTCAGGCAAATGTTTGCCAGCAGCAGATTGGGTCTTGTTGTGGTCATTTGGTGCTATTGACTTGTGCATCAGAACCTGTGTTTGTGTTATAAACATTTAATGACACCAAAGAATGAGTATTAAACTCAATGCTTTTGTTTTGTTCACTTCACACCAGAAATCTCTGAGCCTCCTGTCTGAGAGACTGCAGATCCACTTTGAATAGATGCCTGCATCACCCACTGGAAGGCAACAGCCAAAATCTGGGGCATGACCCACCCCATCCTGGATATTAATTCTGTAGGTTACAATAGATACTCACTGCTTGGCTGAGGTCCTGATCCATTCAAAATTCCCATTGACACCAGTGGGAGTTCTCTGTGTCTGCCTGTGGCATTGCCTCTGATTAGTGGGTGGTTGTTAATGTGCCCATGCTTGGAATATTTACAGTAACTACCTCCTGTTATGACTCATTATCTGTGACTGGTTTTGGTACCACAAACTACAGTAGCTCTTTATAAAAGAAACATCCTTCCCTCTAAATCCCAAGACAGTGGCCCCTCGCACATGTTGGTAATACATCAACAATTAAAAAATGGAAGTGATCTTGAGATCAAAATGCCAACACATTCGTGCCAATGCTCTTTAATGATTTTTGATGTTGGAGAAATCCACAGTAAGGCAGGATTTTCAGGGACAAGCTCCAGGCTGGGGTTTGTTGTAGTGTTGGTTCTTGTATGGCTGCTGTACATAAGAACTCATGTTGTATGGAAGTTTGTCAAAGACAGTAATCTTTTTTTTGCTTCTAAAGGAAAACTTAATAATAGTTACTTCTTGGCAGATGCCAAATCTCATCTTCAAAGGGAAAACTCCCAGGCAGATGAAGCCTGGAGGATGAGTAGCCCCACAGAGCATTGCAGGGGGCTGCAAAGGGAGAAGTACCAGCATCCACAGCAGATGCACAAGAATTTGCATGGCTTAGGCTCCTGGCATCTGTGGTCCGTGGCCGCCCACAATATACTGGAGACTTGTCATTAAGTGCATTTGTGCCACTTACTGTGATTTCCTGCAAGGCATTGGTCTTACCCCTACGCTTTGGGAATTTTACGCAGCCTTGGGTAAATGAATGTTAATTTTCTACTTCTGTTCCTCATTGTGTGTTATTGCTGCAGCGTGTTGAGGAAGACATGGCTCTGGAGTTATAGGAACCACTTCCTTAGGAGCAAAGACATGGCAAATTCTGTTTCTTATTCTCCTCCCTTCAAGCAGTGAATCCATGTTTCTGGAAAATCCTCTGTAAATCTAGACGTGTCTTGTATACAATCAAAAGATTTGTAATCTAGGAGGAGCAGCTTCACATCCTAGATGACCTGTACCCTGAGGGTTTTCAGACCAGGATTTTTGTGCTTGTGTATCTTGGAGAGGAACTGCCCTGTGGAGTACTGGATACTTTCACAGATTCCATGATTTCAGATATCTTTTGTGGGAATGAAGCTTTCTTAGCCACTCGTATCCCTCTTAGTTGAGCCTGCCTCTAGGGCTGGTGTACCCCAAACTGTTTTTCTTTCCTCAACTATGTCTTTCGACCTAACAAAATTCCCTGCTTTTCCCAAAACTTGTCTTGGCCAAGGTTATATGAAAAGACATATGTTAAAAACTAAATTGAAACAACTATGTTATGGATGTTATTTACAATAATCCTTTTATTTTTGTGTGTGGTATCTTGGGTAAAGGATTTCCTTGAATTGCCTGGTCTGGTTTCTTGCTCAATATTTGCATTGTTTTGCTGAGAGAAATGAAGGCGAAAATAATTTGAATTGCACCCTCAGGCAGGTAACAATTCAGTTCTTCTCATGAAGAGTGTGTAAAGTGAGACTGTTCTCCACTTAATTAGTTTTGTGAGAGTGATGTATAAGGCAAGGTCAGTGCTAAAGGAAGAAAGGGCTGGCATGGATTGAACACTGCTTACGTTGTTTGAATAATTAGAGCATCACTGTGAGGTGAGAAGGAGCAGAGGACAGAAATGAGGTGGGAAGAAGAGATATTCCTGAAATAGCAATCGAATTGCCATTGACCTGGGTTCCATTACATGTACACAGCTCAAGATTGACTAAATCTGAACTAGTGGTGGTTCGTTACCTTTGACACTGTGGTTGTGATTGTAGCTGAAATGAAGGTGTATTTATAGAGATCACTCTGTTCTGTGGCCCAAGTAATCTCTAGATGCTTTTCATCTGAGGCTTGACATAATTGATATAAGGCTCTGTTGGTTGCTTTAAGAATAAATGGTTTAACCAGTGCTTGATAATTTTGATACATGTGCTTTTAGTTACCACCCAGTTTAGGATGAATTTCTTTTGTGTTAGTGGGATCAGATCAGACCTATACACTGTGTAATCCTCCTCTGACCTGAGTGCTCTACAGGCACTTACTTTGGGTGTCACTTTTGTAAAGTGACAGCTTCCTCTCTGTTCGTCACTCTTGGGTGCCAGCACAGGGGATCCAGTAGCAGTGCTGAACTGCTCTGGTGAACTTCGTTATCCCTCTTCCTGTAAGCTTTGACAACAGAGACTGGCATCCCAGAGGTGGGATTTCATCAGCAGGAGTAGCAGTACTCACGCGATTGTCCTTCTAATCCTCTCCTTCCACCACTCCCTTAAAACATACCGAGGCAGCACCGGTGTTGCTGCCAGGTTTGGTGAGGCTTTTGTGGAACCTTGTGGAACCATCTGGAACGTGCTGGAACCCTCTCGGGGCAGCCCGGTTGCCACCTCACAGAGGCCGCTGGCGATGACCCCTGGGCAGTGACACACAGCTCAGGGTGTGAGGTGACGTGGTGACAGCGAGGGCTGGTGGCAGGGCCTCAGTGTCTGGTGACGAAGGTAATGGGTGACTTGCCCTTCTCATTGGAAAGGAGTTAGAAAATTCCCTCTTTCTCCCGGAAGCAGGTAACCATTCCCATGTGTCAGTGGTTTCCTCAGGGACTGCGGATCCTCAGCGGAGCAGGAGGTGATACCATCAGTTCCAGCAGGTCCACACAGGTTTTATTAACTTGGTTTAATTATAGAGGTTTAGGAGTTCTAAGCCACTTTCCCCTGCCCACCCATAGCCTGTTCATTCAAATCTAGTGGTAATTAGCACTCATTGTTTGACTTTTCTGTTCATTTTGTGTATGGAATCACAGAATGGTCCACGCTGGAAGGGAGCACTGGAGCTCATTTAGTTCAAGCCCCTGCTCAAGTGGGGTCTTCTGAGCACATCACTCAGGACTGTGTCCAGACAGCTTCTGAGTAACTCCAGGAAAGGGGAATCAGAAATCCTTGGAGGTTTTCCTGTTGTCTTGTAGGTGACTTTTTGCTCAAATTTTAGAAATTTCTGATTTTCATTAAATGAAGGGAAAAAGTGCAGGATATTTTTTCTTCCATAAAATAAGCAAGAGACAATGGAAAGAAAGTATGAAAGCACCAGAGAGGAAAACTAACAGGAGAGGGGTAGGGAAGAGAGCCAGCAGGAGAAGGGAGAGATGTAGCCTGAGCTCCAAGTGATCCACAGCACATCGTCTGCTCACACCCAGACTCACACACTTTTCCCTGCCCGGCACAAGTGGAGAGAGATTTCTTGGGATTTTGTTTTTTTCAGCCATTTTTTCAGTTACCAAGGAGTTACCAAGAAGATGGTAGGTACCTTTTTGTGCCACTTGCATCTCTTAAGTAGTTCGCTGGTCCTGGCCACAAATATTCAAGTAGCTTAGGCTGGATTTATTTCCACACATTGTCAGTGTGCTGTCAAATTGCTTACATAGAAACATTTTTCCTTTGGATTTTACATCTGCTGTGAGGTTCTGTGCAGCTACCTTTTATGTTCGGTAGACATACGAAATTCTTATGTTGCTCTTACATCTCAATTTGCCCAAGTTGTGCTACAGTACTGCCTGGAAAATGATGAATGTTTTAATTGTGATTATACACAGTGCTCTGAACTGCTGTCACTTATACTTTGTTCCTTCAAGTGCTGCAAGAGAATAAGGAACTATGATGGACCCAGTTGCCACTGCAAGCCATTGTCGGTTCTTGTGGGATACAGAGCTAGAATACCTGAACTGTGAAAGTCTTTCCTAGTAAAATAAAGATGTGGTATTTCGGGGAGCTGTAGTATTGGTGGGAATTACAGGTGTACGCATTTCCTAAGGGAATCATGATTTGTAATTGTTTGAGACCAGCATGTAGTGCAGGTGTTCCTTCCTATCCCACGCTGCAGATGCTGAAGCGATATTTCTTCTGACTGTAAAGAGGAGAAAGGTCTCTGCAGCCACGCTGATGTACAATCAGTGCAGGTTTGTCATGTGCTCTGCTTTACGTTTGCTTCTCATCTTGCATACCAGTGAGTGAACATTCAGAGACTGCCAAAAATAGCTAACTGCTTTCAAGTGATTGGGCAAGGAGAACTGGAATGACTTTCATTTGCTGCTCTTCTCTTCTTCCCCCTCTGCCCCGTCTTGCTTTCTGAGGAAAGGATATTGTTTTTTAATTTTTTTGGTGGAAGCCAATAAAAGGTGGTAAAAGTGAAGTAAGTCAGAAAGGATCAAATGGCAAGTCTCTTCTCGATCACCTAATGGGAAGGCTGCAGCAGCAAAAAGTCAGAAGTCTGACTCCAGCCAGTCACAGGAGCTGAGAAGAGATGTCTGGGGTGAAGTGTGACCTGTTTCAGATCCACCCCAAGGTCAGGATACTTCTGGCCAGGGAGGCTGATAAAGGAATGATTGTTTTGATGCTGGAGCTTGAGGGGTACCTGGTCTGTTGACTGTATAGACCTGTGTTACTTGGCCACTGGGAAGCAGCATATTTGGTTTCTTTGGCTGGAAGAGGGCTTTGGGTGTTTGTTTTGGGTTTGGGTTTTATGTTTTTTTTATTTTCAAATTATCAGTGCCAAAACCACTTTTCAGGTTCTGTTTGGATTGTTGTGTCTTTGGGAGGAATTTCTATCACATGATTTCTGGGATGTTGGGAGTAACAAACTGGTATAAATAATAGTCTTTTCATATAGAGTATCCAGTTAGTAGGTGATGGAGAAGAGTGAAAGCTATGTAGATAGTAATGCAGTGACTCATATAAAATGTGAGAACAGCATGGAAGACAGAAGAAAGGTAAATTTGTACTTTTTCCTAGTAGTTCATTTAAGAACAGTAGATGTTAATGTTTAGGGATACTTAATTTTAGTGGCAGCAATTACTGAATGTAGAGGAGAACAGGATTATGCAGAGCTGTGAAAATTGTCAACTCTTTTCACGGCAACTTTCAGGGTTTAAAATTTTGAATTTGTTTTCCCACTGGGACATAAGCAAAACTTCTTTGAGGTTACTCAGGGAAAATAAGCACACTGGAACTGTTTAAAAAAAGAGACCTGTCAGGTTTTCCCTCTGTGTCCTTGTACCACCCTTGGTTTGAAAAGGCATTCCGTCAAAACTGAGATGTTTTTGCAAGACTTTTGAGTATGATCAGAAAAATTAGTTAGGCACTTCTGAACAATGTTAGGAATAGATTTTGAAATATATAACAGCTAAAAAAACCCCGCACAATTTCAAGCCAGTGGTGTGGAGGATGGCAGGAAGCTCTGTAGCAAGGCGGGGGGGGGGTGTATCTTTTGGTCTGGACGTGTCTGGTTTTTATTTCACTGCACATTTGATAGGGAAGGATGAACTTCCAATTGCTTTGTGATTTGTGGAAAGAATAAGAGGTGCCAGGAAGAGGATGGAAGGGGGAGAAAATACAGTGCAGTGGCAGGAGAAAGCAAATTCTGTGAAACTTTGAACAATGGAAAATTAGCTTTGAAAAGGCTCTGGAGAGCACAAGGAAACTGAAAATTATAATGGAAGAGGAGATATTATGGGCATAATTTATCACTGTTTCTGGAAGTGTAATAATAGCCTGGCTGTGAATTTTCTCACTGCAGAGGGTGGATTTATGAAGAGCAGAGAAGAAGCAACGGGGTAGGTTGAGGCAGGAAGTGCTCAGTGGAAAGAGTTTTGGTGGAGCCAGAGTCCAAAGGAGACATGGAGTTAGCAATGGCGAGATGGAAATAGTGAGGCCAAGGAGGAAAAGGAGCTTATGGATTTGCTGCAGCTTTAGGGCTTTTCATAGGAAGACCAAAGATTTATCATCACTGTTGGCAAGAGCTGGCAAAATCGTTAGCATTTGAGCTGCTGAAGCTGTTGCAAATACTGAGCATGTTAAGAGAAATACCTTTGCAGACCAGGTTAACTGGCTGAGTTCATTGCCTAAGGAGGTTTTCTACCAGTTGGGTGTTTTGCAGATTGTCTGAAAAGAACCCAAACTGTGCAGTGGCAGAAGAAGGCTGAACTTCTAATCAAGAGAGACAGAATTGGGTTTACAATTGAAAAATAAATAAATAAATGGTTAGATGTCTACATTGGAAATAGAAGAAGGGAGCTCTATGTGGTGTTTAATGTTCTGGTCAGTCAGAGCTTAAGGAGCTAAAAAAATTTCAGTCATCTAGTCTGAGTTTTCACCTCTTGAATTTATTAAACCAGGGTTGTCTTTATGTTGCTTGTTAAAATCTACGTCCTACATGTATTGATTGGTTAAAACACCCAAGAATGAAACTATTGTTTAAATGAAGTCTTCAAGTTGTGCTCTGCCTATGCCTGAGTTTCCCAAAGTCTCATTTTCCATTTGCCACAGGACAAAAGGGTCTATCCTGGACTTGCACCATGTTGAGACAACTGCTATCTTTTATCTACCAGTCCTGTTAAAGCCCACGTGTGGCAGCAGTGTCCGTGAGCCTTGTGACCCCCAAAAGTGAAGTCTGGAATTACTACTTGAGTTTTTCTGAAGCTGAGGAACTCTGTCACAGAAAGGATAAATACATTTACTGGTGTTTTGAAGGCAGTGTGGGGATACATGGAAATTTTCATTGAATTCAAAGTGTGAGCTTCTACCAGACTAACCTGAATAATTATTTGGGATTGGGAGGCCAAATCTTTCTTTCAGTGATAAAGCAGCTTGAAAGAAAATTCCGGTTCTTGCATTTTCTAATGGCACGAACAGGGTTAACTTCTGCAGTAGTATTAAAAGCAAAGAATCACCAACAGCCCTGCCTTTGGAACTCTTATTAGTATCAGGCTGTAGCGAAAGCACACAGGTTTGACAGTCTAAAAAGCTGAAGAAAAGACTTGACAATCTGTCCTGCAAGGTGCCAAGCATCTTTACTTTTCCGTTAACCAAAAACTGTTAGCACTCTGGTTTGAGCCCCCTATCAGTGAATGCTGTATATTCTTGTCATGCCATGTTCCCACTATCACAAATTCTTATGTTAAATGTATTTCAGAAGGAGCAATTGAGTGTACATGAGGAAGTCTGAGTGAGTGACAAAAGGCTTATAAAAGAAATCAAGGAAACATAGCACACTTTCATCCCTCTCATTCAAACCTGTATGAATGAGCTGTTTGTCAAGGCAGTACCTCTGTCACTAAAAGGAGGTAACGCATCACTCTCCTTTCATAAAGTTGTGAAGATCATTGCTGTTAATTCATCAGCAAATTCTTACACTCAGTGTGAAGCCCTGTTCTTTTATATGTCTTTTCTTAAAGTGCTTTTGCCTCCTCAGTCAGATGTCTAATTACTGTTCTTATTGCTGCTTTAAACATTTTAAACTACCCCCGTGCATGGGATGTGTTTGAATAACTACTGGTAAGAGACTTTGATAGCTCATCGGTGTTTATTTGGGTGACACCTTATAAAGAACAGAACCTGAGCCAGTTCTGTCTGGTCAGGTTAGACTGAAACATGATTTGTGCTGCTCACTATCAGCCTTGCTGAATAATATCCTCAGTGGAAGTGTGATATGCTTTGCATTTCATAGTGCTGACCTCTGTTGTGATTAATATTTTAAATGTTTGCTCTCCTTTCCATTTTCTTTCTTTCGTGGGGGTTTGGTGTTGAATCAGTGTTTTGTTTTAAAATAAGCCTGAAGATTGTGAGAATAAACTGTAACTTCTGCATGTAGGCTTGATTCTGCAGACTGGGATTTGTGTGTGTAGCACGAATTGCTGTGATAGTTCCAGCAAGTTTAATAGAGACTGAAGTATACACGAGAAACAGATCTGGTTCCTGAAATCTGATCTTGCAACAGCAGAAAACCTTATTGGTGAATAAAAGGGAGCTGAATCCTGGGTTTAGTTTGCATCCTCAAAGATTGCCTGGAAGAAGCTGTTTACTGAAGCATTGTGGTTTGAAGTTTTACCCTGTCCTGTGCTGGATGTCCTTGAAGGCAGCTGCTGCCTCTCCAGTTCCGCTGGGTTATGGTAGTTTGTGCTTCAAAATTTGGCTTTGGGAATTATGCTGTACAAATCAGTCTCCTGTATTGTCTTCATGTTTATCTATTTCTTATTTTTTACCTTTATTCACAAGTGTAAGGATTATTGACTCAAAGGTCTTGATGGATCGTTAATACCTTGATAAATATGGTGTGAATAAAAAGTCTTTAAAAGGTGGTGGCATTAGCTTTTGAGCCAGTCAAAATACCACCACAGAGTATGGAAATGCTAGTTTTATGTGCATATGCTATTCAATATTCAGATCTGCAGTGTGCTATAGGACGTCTCTGTGTTTTACCATGTAGAGAGAATGGCTGATGCTTTATGAATTCAAGTTAATACCACTGTGATTAGTGTAAGTTTATTGCCAGATAAACAAGTTCTTTCTGTGGAGCATGACTGTACTTGTAGGCTTAATGCCCTGGCTGCAGTGATACGAAAAATCAGTGGGTTGGCTGATGATTAGGCCCAGCTAACACTGTGTCTCAGAGCACCAGGCAGTTTGAAGCTTGTGATCAAACTGTGGGATGAAACCAGATCTGCCTTTGTTTTTGAACTTTTAAATCTCATAGCAGTGAAGCAGGCTGCCCTAGCCTGCCCAGCTTTATTTTCCAAGATGTAATTTATTCCTTGCTCACTGACTTGAGTAAATCAATTAAAACTTGTGTGTGTGTGTAACAAGGCTTTGATGTAAGCTAATTGATCAGGATGTGCAGACATATGAGAAAGTTGTGGAACAGATTTTAGAGTAGAAGACCGAAACTTCATGAGGTTTCTTTTAATGTGGCATGGTGGTAGCTAAATGCCCATCTTCTGTAGTAACAGGCTTTTCTCCGGGTGCTGTGGTATTCAACACTTCCCTTTGCATGTATGCAGGTTTGTCTTTTTTCAGCTCGTCCTGTAGGAAACAGGTCGTGTCTCAATCCTCTTCCCTAAATCTGAAAGAGGGGTTAAGGATGGGAACCTCAAAATGCAAAGGCTCTCAGTTGTCCATCTCTTTCAGTAGGCTAATATGGTTCACTAATTATTTCCTGCACCTTGACTACCTCTGGAAACTGGTCCCTTTCTCAGTTTCCCTGGCTCTGTGGGTTGCCATCCGCAAGTGAGGATGACGAACATGTAAATCCTCCCGGTGCTCCTCTCAGTGCCTCATAAATCATAAGGACCTACTTTAGATCAGCCTAAAGCACTGGAGGGTACAGATAAAAGGGAGTGAGCACCTTGCCAGGCTTTCCTGCAAATAAAGGGTCCTCCCTTACCCCCAAAATGGTGTCTGGACACACGGCTCACACAGCACGTCTGCCGCTCAGGCTGCTTGTGCTGCCCGAGCAAGCACATGTGCGTGAGAAGTGGCAGGAAAATCAGCATCTGTCAAGGACCCAGCCTTCCAGTTCATCACTCCACAGTATCTTTAGAGTTGTGTTAGTTTCTTGCTCTTGTTTTTCCTTCCCAGAGAAATGATATCTTGGCTCAAGCTGCGTGTGAACTATTGGTAATTGATGAGTTGTTTGTGATCCTGAATCCAAAGTGAGGGGCAGCTATTGCTCACTGCAAGCTCTTCCCTTTCAGGCCCAGAGTAAGAGCTGATGAAAGGCAGTCTCGCCAAATCTTATTTTTATTTTCTGTCCTATGGTGGTGTTTTTGTTATTGTTGTTTGATCATTTGGGGTTTTTTTTAGATTTGGACTGCTTCTATCAGTGGTCATGTTCTGTCAGAACAGTATTGTGCTGTGTGTTTATTCTGTTGGCATTACTTGGTGGCCCAGCCTGGTTGACTTAGTGCCCTGTGGCTGATATATCCATGCTATTGATGTGACTGGCACGCTGCTGTTGTTGCAAGGTACCTCGTAAAATAAGCACGCTGCCTTGGGCAAAATTAATTTCTTGGTATTGATGTGTATTGTACATGATGCACCTTCCGAGTCCTGTTTTCTCCCCGTGCAGCCATGCCCTGCCACAGTGCAGCAGCCCAGCTGGGTTTACCCCTGTTTTAGCAATTGCTGCTCTTCCATTGCTGCAGCCACCCCCACAGGGCATTGGCCACCACCCAGGGGTCAGTGTGGAGATCCAGAGGCCACTCTTCTCATCCAGCAGTCTCTAGGTTTGGATGGCTTTCACTTCTGTAGATTGGCTTGACTTGCCTTCCCCTCCAGCAGGTGTCCTTGCTAGGCTCATCCCATGGCTTGATGTGGCAGTTACCAACCTAGTGGGGTATTTCTGTTGGGTTTGGTGTTAATGATCCCAGCCTTCCTTCTCTGCTTGGTCAGGTGAGAGGACTTGCTGTCCATCCAACATCCATAGTGGTCTGTGCAAGGTGCTTTTGTCACACGCTCATTGAAGACATTTTTTCTGAGAATGTTTGGCTTAAACTGCTTCGTAAAAATATTCTTTGTTGGCTATGTGTCTGTACACTGGTTTGTTGTTGGTTTTTTTTTGCTTCCCTTTAAGTTTTCCTCTTTCCTTCCTGTCTTTATTCTTGCCCTGGGTCAGGCTTGCTGTCAGATAGGAATGGGAAGTTGATGCAAATCCTCTGCCCATGGTGTGGACCAAGCTCTTGTCTTTGCTTCTGTTATTATTAATGCCTTCCTTCATCTCCTCGAGCCCCTTCCCTTGTCACACTGACAGCTAAATTGGAAACCAACTGCAGCTCTGCTCCAGCGGCATTTTGCCTGAGGTGCTAACAATCGACTAAAACTGACTCAGATCATGATTTTAATTGGTTTGATTTTTGCTACTGGCTTTAGAAAGAAAGCAAGCTATTTTAGTCCTTCTTCATCCTTGGTCAATTTTGTTAATCTGTCTGTGGTCTTACAGACCTCAAAGACTTTCAGGAGGGGTGGATGTTTGGGAGTGAAGCTCACCCTGTGAAGCTGATGCACTGGAGGTATTTGGTTTCTAGTGGGCTCAATATTCTGGTTTGAGCATGCAGAAAATTGCCAGTTTCAGGGGACATGACACATATTGATTACTCTAAAAGTGGTTTTTCATGAAAGAGTGGAGGCATTCAAATGCCAGTTTTTTTACTTTGGTTTCAGTTGTACTACCTGTGATATTTTCCCCCTTGGACTGCTGGTCCGTGCTTTTAGAACCAGTGTGGGATAATTCAGCTCCTGTAACCACAGAGATGAGTGGTGACACGTGTTAGTGCTATTTTACTGTGGGATGAGAGTAGTCAGTTTAATTTTTAATGCTTTGATTCCTTGGCAAACACCAGAGGTGTTGAAACTACTCACTCACGCAAAAAATAAATTATGCATGCACACAGGTTGGGTGTCTGAAGGCATTTTCATGGGGTGCACGCTGGTTAAAGAGCCCTGGACTCCTTCTGCATACACATCTCTGCAGTGAAAGGACAGATAACCTTCTCTAAGGGTTCACACAGCTTTCCTCAGGCTGTTACCACCTCCTGCCACCCCAGCTGCAGTTTCACTGTTCTCTTGGTTGGGCTGATATAAAAAATCATGGATAACTTGAATGCCAGTGAGAATTGTTTGAATATTAAAACCGCAACAGCATTTTGAATAGAACATGTTGAATTAAAAATATGCAAGCAGCTTTGTCTTTCTGTTCATAAGTTCCTGTTGGGTGCAAACTTTGGCTTCCCCACGACTGAGGGTTTGAATGTCCCTTCAGTTTGAGGCTGGGTTTGTTGAACTGTGGTGGTTTAAGCTTGTATGAAATTTGATCAACAACAAAGACAATTCCGGCACTGGTTAATTTGAAGTTTATGTCCTTTCCATGAGACATATTTGTTCAATTACATTATCTGTTAATTGCATTTCTGAGCAATTTCTTGCAGAGACCTATAACTGTGTGTTCTTGATATGAAAGCTGCATTATTCTCTTGAGGAGATAATCAGTTAGTGACGTAGGGAGCTCAGCTCATGCTGTTTGCCTGTGGTAAAACTTGAATTTTATGGGGAGGGCAGAACTTTTCTGTGTATCCTCTCCTTCATGATCGAGGTGCCTACTGGAAAGCTTTTCCTTGCCAAAGATGAATTGGTTGTGATTATTTTTTCCGTACCCTAAGTTATTTAAAAACCGTAATTTATCAAGACATTTTTTGTGCTATTTAAAAAACACTGAATGGAAATAGCTATGAGCCATGCAGCTCATTAGTAGAAGGCTCTTCTGAATCAGAAAACCATGTCCCTTTGAAAACATACCAGTTTGAAACACAAATCCTGCTGGCTGTTGCTGGACTTTGGAGTTTAGAGGTGGGGGTGGTTTGTCCTTTCCTGGCATGTGAAGAGCATCTTCTCTCACAGGCTCATCAGAAGGAGCAGCTGTTGGAGGGAGTACAGGTTCTTTCTAGAAGTGGTGATGAGGCCAAAGAAGGCTCTTGACTTGTTATAGTATTAATGGGCTGAAATGGAACATGGACTGGTGAGCTGGCATAACATTCAGCCTTTAAATTATGGTTTGGCACCACAAAATGCTGATGGCACTGAGGCCCTGGGGCATCGTAGGCAGGACCCACTTCTCCAATGAAAGTTTATTTCTTTTTCCTGCATCAATATTTATGAATTTTCCCCTGCCACCCTCCAGGCAGCAGTGACCCAGTTTTAGGGTACTGGGTATTTATGGGAGACGGGGGTGAGGATAAAATTGAGGTAGGAACGTGGTGTTCAGGGCACTTCACAAATCTGTCGCTGTGGTTCCTCTGTGGGTATCGGGTACGCTGGGTAATTTTATTCACCTTCTTGGTCACCAGGGGTTTGGTCAGAGGAAGGGCAGTGGGTGATAGTGAACGGTCCTCTGTGGACACAGCTTGGTTCAGGTTTGAGCTGGCCCTGCCGTTCTCCACCTAAGGCAGTGTGGCCAGTACGTGTGGCCAAGAGAACCACTGCTCTTATCTTCTGTGGTTCATCCTTAATCCCAGTTAATGGGCTTCTTCAAGGAGGAACTGGCTAAATAGGCAGCAGTATACAGGGGATATGGTCAGATGGTTTATAAATCCTCTCTGATCTAAGGAAAAAACCTTCTATAACCTGTACATAACTGACCAGAAATGACATTTTAATAGTACTTATCCAAAGCCCAAAAGATTATGGCACACTGAGTCCTCTGCCTGCAAAAAAACAGGTATATTGTAAATAAAACCGTTCTGATCAGATTTATCTTTCAACCTTTTTATCTTCATAAATGTGAAGAGCTGGGTATTGTAGGTGACTGTCATCCTAACTTCTAGGTACTAGCTTTTAAATTGCTACTAAACTGTCATACCTGTGCTTCTGAAGGTTTCTGTGCTTTTGTTTTATGTTGGTTTTTTCTTAAACTGGGAACACATATTTCTCTGGTCAGGGTACTCTCTAAGTCATTACATCCGTATGTTAAATGAACAAATATTCTGTGTTTTGGTTTGGAGCAGAAGGGGTGGTGGAATGTATCCCTGAACTTGTAGAGCCACTGGATTCTGAGAGTTGTCTTCAAAGTGATCAAGTCCTTTTTCAGTGTAATTCATGTATTGTGTGAAAGCTTTCCTTAATTGAATAGTATCTAGTTAATATTTAATATTTCAGGGTTTCTTCTTTGCTTCATATGTACAGGCTCCACTGCAGTGCTTTCACACTGAAAGCAGATCCCCAAAAGACTAGATTTTCCAGGCTGCTTAGCTAAGTAAATTCTTCTCATTAATAATAAGGTCTGCACAACCTGGTGCTTCTCGTTTCAGTGGAAGAACTTTTCAATGACCATATGCATCCTCAGGCTGTCTTTATTCCTTTATGCAAGGAAATCTATCTACGGAACACTCCAACTGTTCATTTTTCATTGTGTTTTTAGTAGCAGTATTGCTATTAAATAGCTATGGATAAAACTTCTCCACAGATCAGGACTAGCTGAACAAAATGTGTGGCTTGAGCACCGAGCAGGCAGGCAATCTCGCAAGCAAAACGTCAGAGGAGAACTGTACATGAAACAGCTGACATTCAGACAGGCAGTACAGGCTCAGGATTGTACAGTTACTGCTCATCATTGACTTCTTTTTTTTGTCTTTGTCTCCTGAAAACCCTTCTAGGCATCTTTCAAAATAGCATCTCTCTGTCCCTTAATATGTTTAGAAAAGCTTAGCTGCTGAAGAATCTTAGCATGAAATCTTAGTGCTTTTCATTGAAGGGGAGAGATTAGTTTAGTATACCTTACAAGGGCACTTACTTTCTTTTCCAGTACTATCACATATTCATTGTGTCCTTTTCTAGGAAACCATTCTCCCTGTGAAGTTTCTACAATGCTTCTGGGTCTTTTTTGTCCTCAGGTTCTAGTGATCTAGTGCATTTTACTTGTCCAAGTTTCTATTTTTCTGTTCACAGTAAATATGCTTGGACTAAATCCACAAGTCCTCAGTAGTGCTGTGATGGAGTTGCCATGTAAATACACTGTGTTTACCTGGTTATGGAATGTTCCTTGTATGCTTGTAGTGCTTTTGGCTATTCCGTGGTTGCAAGCAAAACAAGCAGAGGGGAAGGAGAGTGTCTGGAGATGAACTAGTGCTCAGCAAATGCCTGGGAGTAAGGACAGAAAATTGAAGACCAAGAACCTGGAGATATAAAAACTGTTGTCTTTGACAGGAGGCTCCCGTAGGTGCACAGCTTTCACTTTCTTTTCCTAAGTAACTTTGTTCTGACTACAAAATCAATATTTCTGTGGGTTTTGTTTCTTTTTACCATTGCGTTTGAATTTTGAGGAGTGATCATGCTGGGAAAGGCCTGCAAATGTACGGAACCTACGCAGACCATGGGACGCGGACGCGCCCTCTGTACAGGGGAGGGGAAGCATCTGCAAGGCGCACCAGGACGCTCTGCATTTGTGACTCCATCTGTGGATGGGCTGGCACATCTGCATGGCAAAACACAGCTCTGTGCAGTCACTGCCTCGGGGTCTGGAGGCTGAGTGTCTGTCAGCTCACTGCTGTGTCCCGTGGCTTAGCCCTTCTTCCGACTTAAATATACAGTTCTCATTTCAGAGGAGAGGAGCTGGCACTCGCCTGCAGCATTCTGCAGTGTGGTGTGTGGTGCAGTGCAGATGTACCCCTAAAGGTGCCAGGAAAACAAAGTGACACAGGTACTGTTGATCTTATTAATGTAGAGAGGTGCAGTTTAACATTTGTACTCAAGCAAACCTTCCTGCGTCTAAAGGCCAGGTAGTTCAGCAGTGCATCAAACCTAGTGCTCTACAGGATTTCCGTGTGTCTGGGACGCCACTTGATAAGGGCACCAGTGGGGTTCTTGCCCTGCGTAGGCTGTGTTGTCTCTAGTCCTTCAAACACTCCAGAAGATGTAATAAAAAGAGGCTTTGGGGCAACTAGCTCCTGCAGACTGCGACGGGCACCTGGCACAGGAAAGAAGGAAGTGGTGCCCTGGGGAGGAATGTCTCCACTGCTTCATGGGTCCCATGGCAGCAGTGCCCTGAAGTTAATTTGAAGCTGGCTTTGCAAGCAGGCTGCTGCGCTGGGCATCAACACCAGCTTCCAGGTGGATTTGCACAGCCCAGCTGATCCCAGGATGTTCTCTGGAATTTCTCAGGGATTTTCACACCATCTGCCTTTGGGCCTCCCATTGAGAGAGTGTGATGGGTGAGTGTGACCATGGTAGTCAGGAGAATTTTAGAGCTGGTGCAAGCTGACCAAATCCAGGCTCTTTCCCTGGATTTGTCAGAGAGCCTTGGCTCCTGGAGGTGTAGCTCGGCTGGAAAAACTTGTACCTTTGGTGTCTTTGTGCTTTGATCTATTATTTTCTCAGATGACTCCCCACGGACCCTTTTCCTTGTGTTTTATCTCCTTGCTCAACAGCTGCCAGCCTTTCATCTCCCCCCTCAATGCTCTTCTTTCCACCATAGGTGCTTACCATCCTTTCCCTAAAATTGCCTAATTGAATAACATAATTAGGTTAATTCAGAGCAGTCATCTCTAACCTGTGTTTGGCCTGGAGTTTGCTTCTGCTTTTGTCAGACCTGGTGAAGGACTTACGTGCCAAAGACTTGTTCAGTCTTTCTTAAGAAAATAGCCAAATGACAGAGTTCTTCCTTTCTGTCCTCAAACCACCATGGCTGTAACAGTGCTGCACTTGGAGACATTAATTTATTTGTGCACAGAACAGGCCCATGACTGATGCAATTCAGTGCTTTTACTTAATTTCTTATGATTATGCTGGTTAATTGGAACTTTTGCAAGAGCTTTTAGTTGTTACAGATATGCAGGTGCCTCGCTATTTGTCTGCAGTCCTGCATTATAACAATTCCAGTCATCAGCCTGTAATGTCTTCGTGTTAATTACTCCTTTTGTGGGATGAGATTGGCAAATGAATCTTCATCAAGCAACTGATGAGTACATCTGTGACTTTATAATTTAAAACTAAGGTTAATAAGGCCAGGTCCTGGTGGGAATCAACTGGTGGTCTTTGCAAAGGTAATGAGTCTGGCTTTCCAGTTTGCATGCCTCCATTTTCAGAGACTGGCTAAATTGGTAACCAGAAGCAGATGTGAAGTATATTATCCACTCTCTAGATGTTAATTACGTCTGTGTAAAATAAACAAATCTCACTTATTTAGAAATACAGATGTGTGCCTTCTGAAAATGTTGAGGGCTCATTCTCCTTCCAGTGATGATGCTGCATAGTTATTAAATATGGGTTCCAATTGGGGCTGGTGTTTCAGAGTACCATGGTGTCCTTGGGCTTTCAGCAGACAAATTCTCTGTTCTGTGCTGTTCTCTTATCACTTGTGGTTGGCTTGAGCAGGCTTATTTGGCATCTGAGCCTTGTGTTAATCTATGCACAGATGTGACTGTGGCCAGCGGCTGTGCGGCAACAGTCCAAGCCTGGGAAAGCAGGAGTCAAATATGCTCTCATTCTGTTTTTCCTTCAGAGACGTATTAAAATGGTACCTCTTTCACAGTGAATCCTTCAAAACATTACTGATGTATATTCTATAGTGAAAACAGATTAAATCCTGGATGGGTTTGTGTGATCTGTGTAGGTCATCTGACTTCAGGAGAACAGAGCTGTGCCACGGAGCAGTAGCCCTCAAAGTTTGCCTCACTCCATCTTGTTCTGCTCAGCAGCTGAGCTAAACCTTGGTGCCGAGACCTGCAGCCAGAGTGCGTTTCTTGCAGGAGGAGGTACTTGCCCTTATGAAGAAGGCAGTATGTTTCATGGTGGGGTTTGCATGTCAGGTCTTGATTTATAAACAAATCTGCATTTCTTACGCCCTGTTTATGGATGTCAAAGATCTCAAAGACAGTATGGAACTGGTGTTCGGATGGAAATTCTTGGCTCTAGAGGGATTAAAAGATCAGATAGAGCTATCTCTGTGCCTGAGCTGATTGTTGCTGACTCTGTTGTCGCCTGTGTGTGGCACTAATTTTTAAATCCCAGAATTGGAACTACCTGTTATGCTGCAATACAATTTCTGCTAGGTTTTTTGTGCAGCAAATCATATTTCACTGTAATTTATTGCTTCCCAGTTAATGTAAGTTATAGATTCTCATTAACTTTGGAATAAATACTAAATTTTACTCTTGCAATTACAAGGCAGTATTAGTATATAATTTAAATCAGCTTTAATATAGAATGTTAAGAAAAATGAGCAGGATTTTAAATGTAAATGGCACGCATTTAAAAGAGAGCTCTTTACTATATAATTATTAGTCTGTATGCCCTGCATGTCAAGATTACATGTGAATGCTCTTTGTACATTAAGTGCGACATAATCAGAGGTAAGATGTCTTAAAGATAATAAAACACAATCAATTCATTGCATTAATATATTCATGTTCAAAACCAGGTGAAGACTCTCAAAAACATTTGCCAGAGGGAACATGACTTGCAATGAGATGGAGCAGAGGGGTGAAAGGAAAACCAATTGAGATGGTAGTGTCATCTAACCAAAGCAGTGCATATCAGAAAAGTAAAATACTTATTTGTATAAAAATATGAGGATATTTGTAAGTCTATTATGCAGAAATAGTGCTATAATTTGAGTTGTCTTGCTGCTGCTCCTCAGTCCAACTGTTTGCTGGAGCTTTCATCTTGGGCATGGAATTGGGAGTGGTGTCATTTGGGCAGTCTCCACTGCAGTTGGCTCTGGTCCACAGGCTCCCAACCTGCTGTGCATCCCTGTGCTGTGCTACCTGTGCTGTTCTTCAGGACAGCAGGGACTGTGTGCAGGGAGGCACGGGTGTAGCTTCCCTGCCTCTCTGCAGCAGCCCGGTTTGGAGCCTTTCTGGTGGGCGTGGCTGGGGCCAGCTGGAAGATCAGCTCCATCCTCAGGGCACTGCTGCAGTAGGGCAGGTGCAGAGGTGAAAGCTGGTGGCGATGAGATTGACCGAGAGTGGTGCTGTCACACAGGGATGAAGAACCACCAGGGCACGAGAAACAGTGGGGTGGGTGTATCTGGAGAGCTCCCTGTCCCTCTGCACTGCCCTTCTGTTCAGTTTGACACAGGATCCATCTCTACAGCATAAGTAAAATACCTGAAGTGAACAGTGTTTAGCCACAAAGTGGGTCTTACACCTCTTTGGTTTTTAAATAGTTTAAAATTGAAAGGGAGAAAGTTTTCTTGGCTGGGTCCATATTATTAAAAAGGGCTATAAGCTTCAGTGAGTGCCCAAATGACTTTGTTGTTCTAACTTGATTACGGAAAAGTAGTGCAGGTTCTATATACAGATATCTGCTCTGCTTTACATTGAGACCTGTGTGAGGTTAATAATGCAGATAGCTTTTATATATGCCCAAGGATTATTAGATTCTGGTACTTAGCATAATTATGAAGCTTAGCAGGCAGTTCTTCTGAAGCTGGTTTGACAAAGCTGTAGATAGAGGACTTTAAGTTGAAGTACTGGAACACATGCTTTAAAAGGAAAAGTAGTTTTGATATGGTCAGTACTTTGTTGCAAAGAATTCAAGCAGAGGATGCTGTGCACGCCTGACTTTGCAATGGTACTGCATTTGAAGTTGGTGGATAGGGACATTAAAAACTATTTCCAGGAAGTTTGGCACAGTAAAAGAACAAGCAGGGACAAACCTATTGGCAGATGTTCACCAGTGGAAGTACTTGAGCTGTAGGTCTTGTAAGGAAAATGCTGCCTTTCACAGTACTTGGTCCAAGACCCAGGAGTTTGTGGTTGGTGATGGATATCTGCAGTCATTTTTCAAGGTGCAGAAATATCAGTGAAGTTAAATTATGTGGATTTACCTAAACAATGTGAAGTACAAGAAAAATGATGCAAATATATCTAAGTAGCACTCTGCCTTCGTAGTTGAGATTATGTCTCCCTTGTTAGCTTGCACTGCTGAACCAATTCACCATAGCAGCAATCCTTAGCAAATACAAGGTGAAGTATAAGTCCTTAGGCTTTTAGTTTCGTAGTTATAACAAATTATACTCAACCCCTACATTCGTTGAAAATACGACATCCTAGTTTTGTTTCTTAAGGACAGTGCTGTGCATGATTACATGATCTGTCACATATTTTCAGCCTTGTAAAGCTTGAACTGAGCAAAGTCAGTGGGACTTTAAAAACATTGAGTTTCTGCAATTTTATGGAAAGTGCTGTTGAGTAAAGGGAAAGGACACAAACTAGTACCTTTAGTGAGAGAGAGGGGGATCACACCTCATCTCTTACAGTCAGAGAGCTGGTGAGATACCTGAGGCAATTGCATCCTCGAGTCAGCACCACGTGTTCAACCAGGCAGGCCAAAACTGGGGAAAAGTGGGAAAATTTTGTAGGTTAGAATGTGCACAGACACTGCAGATGCTGGTAAGGGAGTGATGTTGGGCGAAAAAGTGACCAGTCAAGAAAAATACAATCATCATTTCTACTTCTGCAGAGCAGTTTGTTTGTTAGCTGTGCTATTAAGCATTGTTAATCTAGATAAATGCTCTAATCCCATCTAAGTCCTTTGCAAAGCTCCTCTGCAGACTTTAATGAGACTAGAGCTCATTTCATCTCTAGTTCAGAATTTCTTTTGTTGAAGCATGTGCATGTGAGGAGGGAGTGGGGAATTAAAGGAGAGTATGTTTTGAATTGGAAAGCAAATGCGCAAACACTTACGTTGTAAGAGGGAGAAACAAGCTCATCTTTGCTACTGAGGAACAGGAATATTTTTATCCACTTGCTTTGCCTGTATCTCAGCTGAGAAAAAATTTGAATGTGACTGTTTCCCAGGTTCTTCAGGAGCTGGATACTGAGCACAGCTTTGTTCTGAACCAGTGTAGCCAATACTTCGGAAGGAGAGAACTGTTAACTGTGCTAGGGCTTCTTTCTCTCTTGTAGGAGCACTGGCATAGGCCCCCAAAAGCATGAGTGGTAGACAGTGACCTAGGAGTTTTAGCTTTCTATGCTAAAAGGAGTTTCTGCAAGCCATTTTTTGCTTTAAAAACCAAATATCTAACCCTTCTGTAAGTGGAGAGAGGCTTCATAAATCAGGTTTGATGGAGTTGGGTCTGTCTCTCTACTGATGCAGACAGACATTCCAGTGGAGACCTAGAAAGTATTTCTTAAGGGTAAAATATTTTCTTGTGCAGTTAACCCATCTTTCCTGTTCCTTTATCTTAAAGTTTACCTGCTGAAAACTATATGCTGTGTGTATAATTAGCAAATTACTGTGTCTGTTGAGGACCAAAGCGTTTTGCATCCTCTTTCTGTTGTAGCTGTGGGTGTAGCCAGTTTGCCAAAAAGATGAAGAAATGAGGAGATTCCCAGTGTGTCTTCCATGCTTGGCACAGTTTCGGGGAGAAAATCTTGGGTGCCTGGAAGGAGTAAAAGAGAATATTGGATTTTGGTTGTTGGTAGTGATTGTTATGTTGAGCACTGTTGGATTGTCTCTCTGCTGGAAATGAATGGCTTTCAGGCTTGACCTTTGGCTGGCTGAGGTTGTGTTGGTGCAGCAGTGATTTCAAACACTGAGCTGGGCATCTTGTACAGTAAGAGTGGAGCCAGCCCTGCAAGGTGAATGCTTCTTCCTAGACACTGAGCACTCTCTGCTCCAAATTAAGTTAAGGGTTGGACTTGAAAAGATTATATGTGCACAGAGCAAGAAGCAGCTCTGTTAATTGACTGATTCGCTTTGTTTAATTTTTGATTTAGTGAGAATGCTGAAGTGATGACTCAGTGAGCCATGCTAAGATGTAATCTGGAAATATCATATATATGATGAGTAGTCCCTTCTAATATAGTCTGATCTGAATATTAGATTTATTTCATAATTGATTTCCTCTGCAGGAAGAGCTACTTATGTCCGAAGTATTTCAATTAAAAAGGAAAAAAAAGAGAAGAAAGGAAGAGGAAAAAAAAAAAAAGGGCTGTAACTGAGGGCTGATGAGCTAAACAAGTGGTGTCATTTGCTTTTCAGAAGGACTATTGCAATTGTAGGACAAGTGCAGCTGAGCAAGTGTAGAGTGTTCTATAGGAGGGACTGTGCCTCAGTGAGGGGTGTTGGTGTGACTGAAAGATAGCAAGAAACCACAATGTTAATTTACTGGATTGATTCTATCTCAAGGAGCTCCTGGGGGACAGCAGTGCAGCTTTTGCACTTCAGAATAGTTTCCAGCACTTATTAGACTTCCCAAATTTCTAGGAGGTTTTTCATGTGCTTGGAACCTGCCATGAAGAGAATTTATACTAAAAAAAACAAGCTACCCCCCCCCCCCAACACTAAACAAAGAATCCCCTGAACACCACCCCCACTCCCCACCCCTCCAAACTCCAAAAAATCAACCTGAAACCAAATACTTGAAGCATTTAAATGCAAGCATTTACTTCAGCCCCATCTCCGAGGCTGGAGGATTTACATACACACTCTCAGGCAGCTCAAAGCCTGCTGTTCCTGCACAGACTTAATGTAGCATCACGTGCATGTTGTCTTTTCTGCTCTGGCTGTACTGGTTGAACCTGCAGTGCTCTATGTTACAAGTGGATTTATGGTGCAAGGTGGACCTGCTGGTGCTGTTAAATCCAGAATGTTTCCTGACTCTTCATTTCCACAATTGTAGGACTTAGCCAGGGTATAACATGGGTGATTATATTCCTGTTTTATCTAGATTTTTACATGCATATACAATGGGAATAACAGCGATGAGGGGAAAGCAAGGAATCTGCTGATTATGGAGTGACTCAGGGTAGCTGCAGAGAGCAAAGCTGGTGAGGGAAACCGTGGACAGCAGCTGGGGAAGAGACTGCCGTGGCGAGACAGTTCCCCTGCGTGTGGTGGGAGATTGCAGGCAGCTGAGGAGTCACTTACTAGAGCAAAGTGAAAATGTGTGTTGGGAGTGCACTAGTGCTGTGCCCCCAAAGACGGGAGTGATTCATGAGCGAGTGAAAGCCAGTGAATCAGGCACTTCACATGCCACAGGGCTGTGGGTGTTCTAAAAAAATCAATGAATGGGACATAGAAATGATTCAGAAAAACAAAGTTTTAATGGGGCAAGCATTGTATTTCATAAGTTGTGAATCAGTCCTTGAGGTGGCTAAGAGTCAGCCTCTGTAAGATAATTTAGGCAGTCGAGGCTCTCATCCTCATATGGGGAAAGGCAAAAGAATTGGCCTTTGGAGCAGCACAAGTGGTAGCAGGACCATCTGTCTTACTAAATGAGCTTTAAAAAGCAAGAGGCCTGACCTGATGGAGCAGTTTATTGGCCTGACTGGCAGTGTTATCCAAACTTTGTTAGATATTCCTCTCTGGTGTATCACCTTTGGCACAAGAAGCCCAGTCCTGAAGATCTTGGAAAAAGTGGTGGCAAGATTGTAACCATAGGAGTAATCCTGGTTGAAGCCAAAGTTTGTCAGCTTAGAACTTTTTCTGTTTTCTGTTTATTCTGAGCAAGAGAAACTTGGGGAAGAGTTACCATGAGTTTCGTGAGATTAATAGCAACATATAAGATGACAAACCATAAGGATGACATACAATTAGCAATAATAATGATGTACAGCCACTTCTGCCTGGATTTCTTGACCAAGATCTGTAATGACTGGCTTATTTCTTTCTTCTGTTATTACCTTCCATATTAGAAAATGTCCTTTTCAGAACTTACTGCAGAAATTATTCTTTTATTGTAGTCCTGTTTTTCCTTAACATCAGAAAAAAAATCCTAAATACTCAATGGGAATATGTGCTTGCTAAGATCAGTGAATTAGAAATTGAAAAATGGTCATATATATTCTGATTCTGATTCTGTGTGCATTCAAAATTAGACTCAATTTCATGATATTTTTGCAGCTTCACAAAAAGTAACTGCTGCTAGTGAATGTTTTCATTGCAAAAGTCTCAATTGTTCTATATTTTTGCCAGCATATTGCTATTTAAAAAATAATGGGAACATCTAATATTGGAGGCAAAAGTGGAGATGAAGGGTTGTATTTTCACTTGAGTATTTTTTGACATGCTTACTGAGGTAATACAGGATGCCTTTATTCTGGTGTTTTCTCTTTTCAATATTATTTAGGAAATCTGCATATGTGTATATAATGTATAATATATGAAAACTATAACGAGTGGAGATCAGTAATCTCTAGTCTCTGCCCAAGGCATCATTCACTGTGGTATCTGAGCATCTAACAAATCGATTTGCTTGCCATTCAGTCTATTTGACTTCTCTGTGCTACATCAAAAACCCACTGAAGTTAATAGAGAGGCTCCTATTGATTTTGACAGTGTTTGGATCTCATCCTGACTTAGTTTTTCTTTCCTGTTACTCTTCCCTTTACTCTTTCTGATTCCTCATCCAAAAGGAATTGGAAAGCTTCACATTCAGAGAGGAGTGAGCTGCATTTCAGGATGTGCCTAAGCCAGCAGTGCTTGGATGGATCTTCAGCAGGGGAGATATGCTGATAAGCACTAAGGAAGCCCAAAGAAGCTCAGATGGATTTGCTTAATTTCTTCATTTTCTGTGTCTCGTAGCCTGGATGGCTGAGGCTGGTGAGGCATTATCAGAGACTCACAGGTTGTGCCTGTACAGAGGGTTATAAATTGGGGTCAGGGCTTTGGGATGTGATGCTGGTGCCAACAGAACTGTGTGGGGTATAGTGGCAGGCATATATTCATAACAGCATTCAAACAGGAAAATATGTTTGGTTGAATGATTTGCTTATAAGCCTGGTAGCTCAGAGGTTGATAGACATCCACCTATTTTCAGTGCTCATTGGTGTAGCTAGGAGCTAGTCTCCTGTTGACTAGTGTAGTTAAAACTTCCTGTTTAATTGAGAAAATGTGCGTGGATCACTTACTAGGCTCAACTTCAAGGTGGTTATTTATTTTAGTAGAAACGGTAATCTGTATGTCTCACTTCATGAATTCTTTCATTGCTTTGGGTTCTCAAGACTTCATTGTCTTTACACCCTTAACAGTAAATTGCCAGTGACTGGGATACACTGGTTCAGTAGCTTTTGGGTAGGTAGCTGAATGTGTTTGGGTTTTTTTGTGTAGTTCATCTTGAGATGGCTTGAAGGTTAGACCTGTGTTTTCCACTATGACAGGAATATATATACAAGGAAAGCAGAAAAATGGCAGTGGGTTTAGACTGATGTCTCAGTTCCTCAAAGAAGTTGTATGGGGGCAATTAGAAGGCCTGGTTTAAATACAGTCTTTTCACAATGGATTTCATTTGACAGCTCATTGCGAGTCTGGCGAGCCATGATGTATATTTGTGAAATTCATATTCTCAAATAAACACACATCCCAGTAAAACTGAGTAAATAAAACCTTTTGGCTCAGTGCCTTCAAGGTCAGGTTCATGTAACAGGGTTCAGCCCCAGCTCGCAGTCACACTGACTGGAGTTCTCCAGTGAACTCTGAAAATTCACATGGGCAAAAGAGGCAAGAACAACTGTTAGAAAGTCCTTTACCATTTTTGTTGCATTCAAAGGTGTAGAAATGATGACTAGAAATAATTGGGGGAGAATGTCTGATGGTGTGATAGCTATAATTGTCGTGTATTTATTGCCACTTAATTAGCAAACCCACTGCTGGCATGTCTGCAACTGGATCCCACAGAAGTTCTGTTGCTCTGTGGACAGGTGGTTAATAATCCTGGGAGTTCCCAGCATTGACTCTGTGCTCTTTTCAGCCTCTGTAAAAGTTGAGCTGGGCCATTCCCCGCGTAGTCTCGTGATCTGCAAATCCTGGAGGTGCCACATCGCACCCTTCTGTTATTAACTTTGAAAGAGTAGGATTCTACTAGCCTTTAGGTGTTGAATCTGTGCTATTACTTGTGTGGTATGGAATTGACTTAGTGGGGAATTTGCTAGTGGTGGGTAGTGCTAGCGGCTTTAACTACAAGGAAATGAGAAGGGCCTTTTGGATGATGAGCAGAACAGTTTTTTGTCAAAGACACTGTTTTGTAGTGCAGTGGATGCTAAAAATAAGACACTGAAATTCACTTTATTCCATGATAGTGAGTAACATAACTGACTTCAGCTAATTAGAGCTGATTTCCTAAGAGCTTTTTTTGTTTAAAAGCCTGGATGACACTGCTTTTGGTGGGTTATTTTCAAGAGAGTGATTTCATTCGTTTAGGTGTCAATCCTTAAAATTTCTACCTGGCAAGTACTCAGCTGTTTGAAGCCAAATTCTGTTGCTCTTACCTTTCTTTGTGAAAATAGTTTCAGGGTAACTGAAGGAACTGCTTGCAGACCAAAGATCTGGTCAATGTGATTGTAATCCAGATATTGAGCTGAATACTGACAGGCGTAATTGCTCTCAGGGAATATTGAAGATGTGCTGCCAGATGTCACAGCAAAAGAGAATTGCTAAAACATGCTTTGGGAGACCACAAAGCCATGATATTAACTGAGAACTGAAATATAAATAGCCTTTCATGCAGTTCATAGAAAAGAGAGCTTAACTTCCCTGTATAGGACAGCTGGTGACTTTTCTGTCAAACCTTGAGTACTTGCTGGTTGTCAGAAAATCACTACCTCGTGGTTGCACGTGGATTCAGCCTGTTATTCTCCTTACTGGATATCACAACTATGGAGACCTTTACTGAGATCAAGACAGCACTGAACTAGGTATTATATGACTGCAGTAATGTAAGAGATGGTCCTTGCCTTGAAAAGGTAAGTTTAAATAGTACAGAAGAAAAGATGGGGCAGGGAAGGGGATGAAGAAAGGCCGAGTGTGCTGCAGCTGATCACAGCTCTTGGTGCTCGGCTGTACAGCTCAGCCAGGGGCTGTTAAATGTGGAGCTGTGCAGCTGCTGAGGCAGATGATGAGTTGCTGATGACGGCACCACGAGGGTATCGGTTCGTGCATCCTCACGCTCAGATTGCTCCCCTGGCACTTGCTGCTGCTGCAGAATGGACTGGAGTGAACCTTTGCCCTGACATAGGACATAAGTTTCTGTGTCCGTGTTCCCTGGCTCTCAGTCCAGTGTCTTAGCCACTGCACTGTGCTGTCTCAGATGTGTTCATTGGGCTGTTAGTCAGACTTGTCGTGTGGTGGGGTTTTTGTTTGTTTTGGGGCACTTTGATACCAATATCCTTTTAAAAAATGGATTGATTTAACGTTCATAAGGCAGGTGAAACCACTTTAAACAAGAAACTAATGAGAAAGTACTTTGCAATAAGAAATTTTTTTTTGTAACTATGATTAGTGATTTGCTTAATTTTGTTCCACTGAGATATCATTAAACTCTGTGTGCTTTCAGAAACTACTTATATAACGGGCAATCACATATATGTTTTTAATCTCCTTTCATGTTCATAAACCTTTAATATGTTTAAAGAAGCAAAACATCTCTTGTAGGGAGTTTTTCTCAAAGACAACTTGGCATCCAACCTCTACAGAAAAGAACCTGTGTCTGTGTGAACTGCAGACACACAACTCTGAGGGAAGATCAGAGAACGTGGGAGAAGGTCAAAAGAAGGGCCAAGATGGGCAGACAGAGCTGGGTGGACAGGGGACAGAGAACAGGGGAGAAGATGTGTGGAGATGAATGAGGAAGAAGGGCAAAGGAGCAGGGCAAAAGAGCACAGTGGAAGGCAGAGAATGGGGAATGGGAGAGAAGATGGGAGGAGAAGAAAGGCAAGTGAGAAGAAGGGCAGAGACAGGAGGAGCCAGGCAGGGAAGGAGGAAGAAGAAAAGCAAAGGAGAAGGGCAGAGAGGAAGGAAAGTCAAAGGAGATGGAGGGGTGGAGAAGGGACAGAGAAGTGGAGAGTGGGGAGAGCAGGTTGAGGGAGGTGAGGAAGGACAGAGAAGGGCAGAAAAGGACAGAGATTGGCACATGTAGATGGGTGAGCAGAGACCAAGGGGCAGAAGGGGGACAGAGAAGGGCAGGGCAAGGGTACAGACTGGTGGAGACAGAGAGAGGGGATGGAGAAGGGCAGACAGTGGCAGAGGATAAAGAAAGAGAAGGTCAAAGAAGAGCAGAGATGGGCAGATACAGGAAGAGATGGAGACAGATGGGCAGAGAGGGTGGAAAGGGAACAGAGAAAGGCAGAGAAGGGCAAAGGAGAAGGGTGAAGAACAACTCAAAGTGAAGATCAGTCAAAGATCATAAATTCTCTTTCCCAATATTAGCACTAAGGCTGTACTAAAGAAATTAATCCTGTGGTTGATTGGAAGGGTATGGAGCAAAAGTCTGATGAGAAGCAGCTGAGAGAGCTGGGGTTATTTAGCCTGGAGAAAAGGAGACTCAGGTGAGACTTTATCACTCTCTACTTGAGAGTGAGACTGTCACTCTCTACTTTATCACTTGAAAGGAAGTTGTAGGATATGGGGGTTAGTCTCTACTCCCAGGCTCAAGGATAGAACAAGAGGAAATGGCATCAAGTCGCACCAGGGGAGGTTTAAATTGAATAGTAGGAAAAATTTTGTCGTGGGCAGGGTTGTCCAGCATTGGAACAGGCTGCCCAGGGAAGTGATGGAGTCACCATCTTTGGAGTACTTAGAAGATGTGTAGTTGTGACACTTAGGGATGGAGTTTAGTGGTAGACTTGGTGGTATCAGGTTAATAGTTGGTGATCTTAAAGGTCTTTTCCAACCTGACCAGTTCTATGATTCTGTGGAATTTAGTGGTGGTTGAATAGTAGCATCCACTCTTCTCTATCCAAATTCAAAACTGAACAGAGCCCAAAGACAGGATCAGTTCTGTGGCTTTCATACTAAACTGTTATAGTAGCTTTTATATGAGAACATAAGGGAGACATTTCCTTCTTTTAAAAATATATTTATAAAAAATATAAGCAGGAAAAGGATGAAGCAAGGAAATGTGTAAGTCCTACTATCATGCCATGTTTTCCTTTTGAGAAAGTAGTACCCATTCAGTGATGTTTAGCCGTGATATAGGTATGTTCACTGTAAACAGTGAAGCAGTGAAAGGCCATTTAAAGTTTGAATTAGGCATAAAGAGCTTCATGAGATGCAATAGGCACCATGCAGACACGTGAATTAATATTAAAGCAATCTATCCTGTTTTCTCAGCTTATTCTGGAAATGGAATGTACTTAATAATGAATTGTCCAACTGCCCAGGCAAGCAGTCATACAGAACCAAAAGTATTTTATTTGTCTATGGCTCTGAATTTTTAATGAAAACTCAAGTCAGTCTCCTATGTGGAACATACTGCCTGAGGACTTGCATTGGAATGATATTTTTCACTGAGTTTCATACTTCTGTGGAGGAGAATATGAATACCTGATGATTAAGTCACTTTGTATCTTGCCATACAAGACTGTAAGAGTATAAATTATTCAAGTTTAGTGGGTGTTGAGACTTCTGCATTGGTTGTGCTCTGAATATAGAAACTGGGAGGCTTATTCAGCAAAGGAGGATATTTGAAACAACTGTTGGCAACTTTGAGAAATCTTGTTTTTAAAGAGAACGAGAGGGTGTGACTAGTAAAAAAATAACTGAATGAGCACGTGGTTTTTAACAAAAGGTGTTTTCTTTGTGCAGCACTTCACTACCAGTGACAAAATCCTAGTGTTAAAATGGGATTTTGAGTTACCCTCCAAATTCTTTAAACACGTTTTGGAGAAAAGTATTACAGTTATAAACCAGATTCTGTCACTTCTCCTTGATGTTGTCATTATTTTTACGTGTCAGGGAGCTGCACTGGAGATTAAGACAGACTGGCGGTGTAGGAAAGTCTAGTCTGGCGTTGGTGCAGACGATGACACAGAGCTGATTCAAAACAAACGGAGGTTATTTTGGCAGCGAGGTGCCCTTGAACCCTCTTACTACCTTTGCATCTGTGGTGAGGAAATAATGGTGGTGAACATGGAAACAACAACTGCTAGAGATGAAGTCATGAAAATACTGTACTTCCTGTTAAATGTGTTTAACTTGCAGAGAGAGAGAAATACATTAGAGAAGACGTAGCATTAGTTTATCATGAAGGTACCAAAGGGTTCAGAAGCCCACTGGTGCTGCCACATCAGGCTGCAGAGCAGGGGGCTAGGGGAGCAGGGATGGACCTGGCTTGAGGGGAAGCTGTCATGCCCCCTCTTGCTGCCAGTCAGCCTGGGCTGGGCTGGACTGGGTTGGGCAGCCTGCCCTCACTGCCCTCTGCACTGCCCACACGTGGGCAGGAGCTGCTGGAGCATCATCTTGCAGACAAGGCAGGGTGATATTTCTTCTTTGTGCTCTGCTGCAGGGCTGCCCAGTAGCTAATTTAGAGTTGTAATTGGTTCTCGGTGCCTGCTCATGCTTTGGTTCTTTGCACAAAGCCCATTTCTCTAAAGTTGTACAGTAGATGCAGAATAAAACTCAAGAATTCCTGAATATGATTATTTTTGTTTGTCACCATAAGTCAGTGGAGAATTATCCTGCTGATAACCCTACCCAAAACAACAACAGAAAAGTCTCACAACAAAAAAAACTTGTGAAGGAGGTTCACCATAGAAAGGCCCATCTAAAATAGAATATGTGCTTGTTATTATTCAGAGGTGGCCACTGTCTCCCTTTCATAAAGAAATTAATTACATACTTATCAGGTTGATCTGTGGAAGCTAAAGATAGACTGATGATTTACATTTAAGATGGCTAAATACAGTGAACTCTATGGGCTGCTGAAGTTTTATATAGACCGGCCCCATTTCTGTAAACTCTAATGTGATTTACCATTTACCTTCAGATAGGTAATGTGCTTTCCCCTTCCAAAGCATTATTGGATATCTGTGTGATTCAATCAGGCACCTCAGACCCATTGGTGGGATCTCATCATTGGCCTTGTTTTCAAGTCAGCTCAATAAATGTTGGTTGGAGGTGACATCCCTCTCCTATGTGTGTGCTTTGTTCCGCTCACTTAGGAAATAATATCAAAATACACGAGGTTTGATTCCTTCAGGAGTTACACTCGGCTCATACTTAGATTAGAGAATTTTAAATGCAAATTGAGGGTAGCTATTGTTTAGTGCAAAAAGCTGCTTTGTCCTCCCTGCTACATGAGGATTTAATTTGGGTCTTCAATAAGAGGTTGTTGGATTGGGCTGTTGGTGGCAAGACCTAGGTTTCACAGAAGGATATTAGTAGAAGGATATTAAATTCTACTGTTTGTTGCAAGGTTTGGATTCCTGTGACATGAACAAACTTCTTCAGCTTCCATTTAATCCTTTCTGGTTTTATGAGTAGTTCTGAGGGAATGGTGCCTTTCTTGTGCTTTTGTTTCTGAACTCCTCTCTCCTCTCTATTTTAGTGCAACGTTTGCACGACTGCTGTTGAGTACATAAAGAAGAGTCCACAGAGAAACTGGTTTACTTTTTTACCATAGACCAGCTTCTTCTCTGGACTGGTCTCTATGGCCAAATGTCTGATTTGGCTTTTCAGTTGTGCTGTTAAAACTATGCAACTTACCTATTTGATTCACATTTGCTTTTTTCAGTCTTCTCTGGTTGGTTTTTATATGCAGTTAATCTATTTTCCTTATGCTGAAGATGTGTGCTGTATATAGCCATGATAACGCAGCAGTAAACAGATCCTGCATATGATGAAAATGGATCCTTTTAATTAATCTGGCATTGCAGTGTGTGTGTTTAAAAATAAAAGGGCCATACAATTTTAGTTACTTGTGCTGCTTTTGGCTCTGCCAGCAGTAGCTATAGCTTCTTCTCCATCCACATGGCCTTGTAACCATCCTTCTTGCCATTTTATAGCAAGCATCAGCTTCCTATCCTCTTGGTTTGTGGTGTTGAGACCAGGATGTAGATGTGTTCTGGCCTGTCCCACTCTTGTTCTGGTACTGGCACCTGTTCGTGACAGTTTGTATTTTCAAAGGTTTGGGGTTTTTTTTTTTCTCCCCTTGTCTGTGCCAGCAGAAATTCCTTGCACTTTTGCTTCTATTTAGCTGCTGCTGATGCAAATCAGTGAAATCTTCTTTATTGAATGGCCTCCCTTCAAGGGACACACCATGATCAAGCAGTTGTGGGGATGAAAGAGTTTCTTGTTTACATTGTACAGCGCTGCAATCCTTTTGGATAAAAGGCACCAGAAGTGAGGAGCACGTCTAAGTGGGGTTGTAGGACCATCAGGGTGTTACACAGCTATCAGAGTTGTCAAGCTGTGTCCATGGGAAAACTCACCCTTTTCCTCCCAGCTCTTCATCTCCCTGTGGGAAGAAGTGTTCCTTACAAGGCTCTTTCATTACATCCTGCATGGATTTTATTAATTTTTGCTTTGGAAGGGTACGAGAGCTATGGGGAGCCCTGCAGGGCTCTGAATATATTGTCTCCAGGAGCTTCCACCATAACAGTTACATATCTGTGCTGCCTCCTCTGGCTGCATCTCCAGAAACAGGAATTAAACCCACGTACATGAACACCAGCATCTTTACCTCTGCCTAAAACAGGCTCCCCTCCAGAGGATTAAATCCTCCCTTGGTGTAAACTACCAGTGGGCTCATTTGTTTCCATTTCAGGAGTGATATGATGCCTTCTTACTTGGGAAGTTTGTGAGTTTGATCCTCTCCTCAGGTGCGGAGGATTAAAGTTGGGTATGTGCACCTAGATATTCTTTTTTAAAATTCCGTTTGTGTATTTTGTAAAGCACAACTTTTAAAACATAGCCCCCTGACACACTGGTGACCAATTTAAACAGTGGCTCTTGAAGGAGTGTCTTGAATTGCCTCAGTAATGAATAAGTTATTGTATGATTAATTTTAGCTGGGGGAAGCACTCGAGCCCTCCCCATTTTATGTGTTGCATCCATTTTGGGTGAAAGATACGCCAGGGCAGACACGGGTGGTCCTGGAGCATCCCCAAATGCGGTTTCTTAGTGTGGCCCCTCAAAGTGCTCCAGATTGTTTGGGGTGTCTGGGCTCCAGGGATGCTTTGGCATGGGTGAGATGCACGGCAGGAGGGGCGGTGGTGCAGAGGGTTTGCACACAGCCTGTCTGGAAAGTCAGCTGAGCATCACGTCCCTCTGGGGTCAGTTGTGGAGCTGGAGCCGATCTGCGCACTGGGGGTCAAGCAACCGGGCACTGCGGCACCATCTGACCTCTGCGTACCTGCAGAGGTATGAATTCACCTGCTCTTTGTGTTTGCAGCCTCAGGAGATGTGCGAGGGTGACAGCACATACCTGCCCACTTCGTAGGCGTACTCCAGGACACATTTTCTGAAAATCTGCCACCTTCTTATTGATTGGTTTTGAATCACACGTCCCCTGTGTAAAGAATTTATCAGACAACTGCTCTCCTCAAGGGCCTGAGATCCCTTGCTAGCACACCAGTTCTCAGAACTGCCTTTTACTGCTGAGATATGAGTATTTTGGTGTAGTCATTTTCCATCAAGTCTTTTTTTGCTGCTCACTGCACAAGAGGGTTGTATCTTACTGATATTTTTCCCAATGAACATCTCGATGAGTAAAAGCGTAATTTGGCAGACATCTGCCAGCTCACAAAAAGGATCTGTTTACAAGTAAAGAAAAGTTATTTGTTGACATGGTAATTTTGCAGTATAATATATACTGCAGCCTCAAAGAGCTGCAAGCTATCACGCGTTTAAAAGTAGAAAGCCAGAGAGAATGTATGGATTGCTGTGGGAAATGCACTTGAAATCAGTTATTTGACATTGAAAACTAAATTAAAATGTCTGGTTTTTACAAAGTCTAGAGACTGCAGTAAAGCAACAGAAGAACTTCACAAGGAGAGATCTGAGTCTTGTTCTCACACCAGCTTTGGCTGGGAAAACAGGGAGAAATGCTAGGAAAGCTTTTTCCGTAGTGGTTGTGGCTGGTGGTATTTAATGTGAAAATTACTTTTTCCTGTCTTCTTTGCCTCTTTTACTTTTCAAATACCTTAAGATGGATGGATTTCCTTCATTCCCTTCAGCTCTCTGGAGTTATTCGTCTTGGCCAGATACCTGTTTCATTTCCAGCCTTTACTACCTCCATTTTCCTCAAGACACTTTGGCATCTGATCTCACTTGCTGTGAGTTGCTGCATTCCTTCGTGTGTGTATTTTTGGAAAACCTTGCTGCTCTTCAAAGACTCATGGCCAAACTTATGCAGAACAGGGGGTCTCAGAGGAGGTTCCACTGGAAACACCACTCTTGGAGAGACGTTTTCTGTGCAGGACTGTGTTCAACAGGGGTCACATCAAACAGGGATCACATCATCTTCTCTCTTCATTTCTAGTTTGAACAGTGAGTCCAGACATGGATCTTTGCTCCTGATCTCCATATCCTAAGGCTAATGGCAGGAAAAGCCTATTTATCTCCCAGTTTGGTAGTCTAATGATTTGCTTTTTAAAAAGAGTATCTTGGAGATCTCTGTGGATGTGGTAACACAGACCTTTCCCACGGGACCTTTTCTCTTCTTCCTTCTATGTTTTGCAAATAGCGATAAAAGCTTGGATGTTATTGTAAACTGTCTCCGGAAAGATGGACATTCTACCTGGCCTATCGGCCTAGGGGGAGGTTATGAATTGACCCAATCCGGACGACCTTTGGAAAGTCTATATAAGTTTTAGAATTAAATAATAAATTCAGATTTCTGACTCACCCGAACTCGTCTGGTTCTTTCGCTCTGCCAGTGGTTCAACAGCGACATGTGGATTCAGCCCTGTTGTTCGTAGGTGGGGCTCCCATTAGTCCTGTTTGCACTGACTGTAATTTAAAAAGTTGTCTTAAATGAGGATGGGACAGAGACTCTGCAGCCTGGCAGGATGGTTCTGAAGCTGCAGCCGAGATTCCGAGCATACATCATCAAGGAGAGACTGTTGCATGTGAGGAGAAGGGAGCCCTCAGGCCCGGGCTGTGTCCCCAGCCTGCCTTCCCCACCTTTCTGCGACGGTCCGCGCTGTCGCCTTGCTGCTTGTGCGTGGGTGTACTGGTGGTCTTTGTGTCAACTGGGAGAACCTGGGGGGCGCCCGTGTCATAATAATCTAACCCTGTGTTTCGAGACTGTATTGTCATCGTGTGAGACTTCTTGTCATGCAGAGGTAAAATGAGGTGGCACAGTCCAGCTGCTCCGCTCTGCGGGGTAAAGTTGCAGTGCAGTCGGTGTTTTGTCCTGGACTTGGGTGTGCTCGTGGCAGGAAGTTTGCACAGGACTGAAAATGTAAAAACCTTTTCAAGGACAAAGAGTCTATGTACTGTAAAACTATTTAGATGGACAGTGGCTTTTTTTTCCTTTTTATTTTCCTCACTTCTAAGGCTTAGAGCTGGTATTTGGCAAGTAACTGGAGCAGTTCAGCACAGTGTCAAGCGTTCTTACAGCCAGAGTTCACTGCTAACAAAGTGACCTTTTGTCAAGAGCCGGGAAAATGTGCTCCATAGATTAGTTAATAAAAAGATCAAAATTCACATCTATCGAGATTAGCGTGTAGTTAATTTGGATGACACCGTATCTGTAAACATATGTTAATTATAAAATGCTTGATCACAGATGGCTTAATTTAATTACCCAATAATAAACACACACATCCTCTTTTCACTTGTTTTGGAGCAGGTAAACATAGATGAAGAAATTGTTTCAGAGAGATGCTGTGAGTGATCCAATTAAAATGGATAATTTACTTGTAGGTCTGGTTAAGTGACGTTTAGAATCCTTTGAGATTCTGAAAAGATGTTTTTGGGTTGGCAGCAGGAACAGTTTGGTTTTGTAATGAAACTTCTCTCATTTTTGTGGGCCTTTATTCGGAGATGAGATAAAAACTGATCAAATGATTGCATGCTTGGTAAAAGTAGGTTTTATTTTTCCACTGAGAAAATAAACTGCTTGCGGGAAAAAGTGTACAACATTTAACATTATTAATTCAATTGAATCTGCGTGATGAATTCTTGGTCTGTGTATTGCTCATGACAAGATGTTTTCAAACTTTTCAGTAAATAAAAATTTAAGTCAATTGGCTGTTTTCAATAAGGTTTTATTCTGTAACTGAATCAGTCAGATTCTGGTAGTGAGATGTCTGTACATATTTTCTGTCAATATTACATTATATTTATATGGGAGTTCTTTTTCTTCTCTAGTATTTGTTTATGGTGAAATTCTGCACATGATTTCCTGCAAATTATTTTAAAAGACAGGAAACTTAAAGACTAGAGAAGTCTTGAAATTTGTGCTTTGAATTACTTAGCTTTATGACTTTGTAAATGTAATTTTTTTTTCAAAATTGTGCAGTTGCTGAGCATAATAACAAGAAAAGACAGCTGATAATTTCATTGTAAAAGAAAGCTTAAATTACGATATTTCTACAAATTCGGACAAGAAAATTCAGACAAATCTCTGACTCTGGTGACAGCTCTTACTCAAATAAGGTTTTTCTCAGATTTTACTTTTCACATTTATTCTGTGAAAACTTTGTCATAATGGATTTTGCTAGTAATTAATTGGTTGGAAATTAAGTAGTAGACTTGTAACTTCTGATGAGGGGGTATGTAAAGCAAGTTATGATTTATAGGTCTGACAGTTTCTTTTAATTTTAGTTCTGACATGCAGAACTGACTTTAGGACAGATTAAATAGTTTGGAAGGAATAATAGAAAGTGAATGTCATGAAAACTGATAGTTTACTTGGTTGTTAACTTTTTTTCCAAAAAAAAAAAAAAAAAGACATGTATATAATAATAGGACAGAATTATACCATGCTGTGTAAAATCATACCTCCCACCCTACTATCAGAAACTCAGGGGAGTTAATTGAATTTAGTATTCAGTATATAGTGCTGAAAACTCGTAAAAGCTCATGTGGTGTCCTCCTGATGTGATTAATTGGTTAGAGAAATAATGGCTTGACAGTTTTTCTTTTGTAGGAGGGCTGCAGCATATTTTTCACATTTTATTTGGTAAATTCTTTAACCTTCAGAACACCTTTTTTTTTTTTTTTTCTCAAATACAAGGCACAAAAATAAGAGGGAATATTAGCTTGGGTTTTATTAGCTTAGCTAATTTGTATTCTTTAATGTACTGAAACAAATGATACAATCACTATGCTTTGCCAGTATTCATCTTTTAATATATTGCAACTTAAATTCTTAATGGTTTCTCATAATCCTGAGATTCTTTTGGTTTTTTCAAGGTTTTAGAGACAAATTGTGTTCCAAACACAAAGCAAAGGCAAATACAGTGTCTGTTTAATATTTTTAATCTGCTGCAGCACATGCAGAAGAGTTTTCATGTAGCAATTGAACCACTATTCCCCTGACTCGAGAGCTCTGCATTTGCATTTATCTTTGCTGTATTTATAAAATTATGAGATTCCATCTTTTCCCTTTATTGCTTTTTAGCATTTCACAAATTCTTTGTACTGGTACAGATTGTGGTTGCTCAAACACCACTTTATTCTCAGTCCCTAAATACAACAAATCTTTTAACTTCACAAGAAGGACAAACTCCTGCTCTTCTTTGAAGATTTCCAAAGATCCACCTGCTGCTGTCTGACTTGGTTTTTAATTCTTAAAATACTTTCTGAAGAACTTAAGGTATTCAATACGCGTGGTTTAAAAAACCCAAATGAAACAAAACAAGCACCAAACCACATTTGTAGCAGCTTTTAAGTAGGTACGTGCTCATTTTAATTAGGAGCATTTGGGCTTTTGGATACTTCCTCTGCAGAAGTCCCTGTGGCTGTTCCTGAGAGGTGGGTTGTGGGCACCAGGGCTGTCTGAATGTCAGGGATGAAGTCCCAGCTCTGCTGAAGACAAGTGTGTTGACTGTAAAAGTCTAGGATTACACTCAAGGTCTTTTATTCGGCCTGCCCTCAAATGTCCCGGCTGTCCCTTACAGCATCTTCCCAGGCGCCGTGGGGAGGGGAGAAGCTGCCGGTGAGAGGGGCTGTGATTGCCCTGTGTGCCTGTGAAACCCCCCAGAGCAGCTGCCCCGTCCCCTCCGAGCGCGGGGCACCCAGGGGTCCCTGGCCAGCTGGAGCCGAGGTGACATCGAATGTTGTGGCTGTGGCAGCAGCAGGTGTGAAATTCCATCCTGGCACCTTTGGGGTGCCTGGGGAGCCACAGCACCGGCTGACACGGGTTTGTGAGCAGGACTGCCCCCCAGAAACCTCCCCCTCTCCTTGGGGTTCTGGCCAGCCCAAACATGACATTTTTGGGGCAATGTTATTTGCCTGCTTCTGCTGTTAGCCTGTGCTGGAGTTGCTGATTTCTGCTGGTTTTGGTTGTGACCATGTTTTCGTCTCCTCTCGCTGGTCGTTTCGTGCTCCCCAGCAGACTTGTTCGTCCCTGCCCATGAGGCTGACTCACATTTTCTCTGCCTTTCGTTGCTTCATTTTCCACATCATTCCCCAGCTTTCCAAGGCAGATGTCGTTGTGCCAAGACTTCCCAGACCACTGGTGAATTTGTCTCTTGAATTTGTCTGCTGATTTCCTCATCTACTTTTCCCTCTATGCTCATGTTGTCGGTAAGACAGCATTTTGTGCTGCTTGTGTCGAACTGGGATGTTTTTCTGCTCCTGTTACTTTTTGCCGCAGGTTTCACTCCTATTCACTCTCAAGTGCTGAAAGTGTAGACTCTGTTTTCAAAAATAATGCCCTGAAGTCTACTTACAACCAGCAGTCATATCCTGGTAGAGTCAAGCAATTATTCACAGCAAGAGAAAGTTAATGTAACAAATATAGTCATGGTCTGCATTAACTTCCACTGTAATTCATTTATGGTGTAGTTCATGTAAAATAGATCAGTGTCGTTTATTAATAATCTAAGTATTAGAGCATGATTAAGTGTATTTTCAGGCAATACCAGTCTTGTTAGAAGTTTTCCTGAGTTTGTCTGGACAGAAATACGTACACACCCTTTAGTTTACTTGCTTGTAAGTATGTCTTGTGACATGCACAGTAAATATGTCTCAAATATTTAGAAATCCTCCCAAAAGTGTATAAAATACAGTTCTTCCCACAAAGAGATTCCAAGGCAACATGCCGGTGAAGATGGAGACAGTGGTGCTGCTTTTTTGTGTGCAGACGGGACCCCAGTAAGTAAATTGCTCTTTCTGTGGCAGAGAGGACAAGTTGCAAGAGTTTTCCTGGTGAGTCAATTTGTAGCAGAGAGGAAAAGGTCAGGCTGCCAATGAAGAGTGCGCAGCCTCCCTTCTGCCACCACAGCGAGCACTTGCTGCCCTGTGAGCTGAGGCAATGACTTTGGCACGTGGCAAACCCCTCAGTCTCAGCTCTGTGGCACTTAGAGAATTCAGTTTGCAGACTCCTCCTTCTCAGTGTGCTTCGGATGCTCTCAAAAACACCCTCACCCTCGGCTCATCTCCTGTCTCAGCAGCCTTGGCATTCAGTGCTTTTCACTCCTTTGGTTTTTCATTGCGTTCTCAGAAAAGCATGACGGTACTACCACAGTAGGTTTTGTTTTGCTCTGAAAATTGTCCAAAAAAGAAAAAAAATCTCTTTACAATCACACCTGATAATATTTTGGCTGACAAGGACACTGAAAGCTATTGAAGCCTGAGCTTGTTTTTTAAAGTTGCATGACTATAATTCAAAGTGAGCCTGTTCAGGGGCTGGAGGCAGACTGGTAGTGTGTAAGAGAGGGCGGATTTGGGCTCTTTTCCTCTATGGTGGGGATTCTGAAAGGCTTGATTGCTTTCTCTGGATCTGTTCTCAACAAACGTGTCTGAAAAATCACGGTAATACAGTCTCGAAGCTGTATTAGCTCTAGAGTATATGCCAAAATTAAAGGACTGGTGTGCAGTTCTGTAAGGGCTGCTGTAGTGCTTTGGGCTGAAGGGTGCAAGGCCATTGCTGTAAAAATGCCTTTGCTCCTTGTGGTACTAAACCTCCCACAGTCTGTTACTGTACTTGGAAGTTAAAAACTGGAGAAGTTTGTTCTATCAACATACCAAAAGTGTGTTTGTACCATCCTTTGATGAGCTTTAGTAAATGCCTCATTTAAAGGAGATGTTGTTGTGTTCAGACTTGTGCTGTGCCGCCTGCCCTGCAGGTGCCTGCTGTGGAGCCTGAGTTGCAAACCGGGAAGAATGAAGCTATTTTAATTCTTCCTCTGCTCCCAAATCTCACAGCACCTCTTTGCTTGGAATTGTTTTTCCACACTTTATTTCAGTCCTGAGAAGCCTGAAACAGATTATGTTGGCAAGGAAAATATTCTGCTCTGTCAAGTATTATAACCTTATTTTGGTATCAGCAAGTCATCTTGAGGAGGAGGCTAAAATTAATCCTAGCACTATTTCGTCCGACGTCTTCATCTGGAAACTCAAAGCCAATGCAAATTGTAGAGGGGAGGTCACATGGAGATATCAGATGATTACAAGCTGTTTCTCTTGGGTGCCTTCTCAGCTCTTCAGAATATATAAGGAAAGTGCATAATGAATCCAAACAAAAGCAGGCATACACTTCGCTTTGCACTTCAGAGGGTCTGTAAAGCTTATGGTTTACTGACTTTTTAAAAAAAACTGGGGAGTGGGGGAGTGTGTCTTTATATGCAGCTGGCATAAATACAGTAGTATAATTACGAAATCTGCCACCATCTCTACACCAGATTATTACAGTGGTGTTACTCCTGAATTCCTGTGGAGTGAGAGCAGGGGCTGATCCAGCACGTTACATGTGTTCATGCTGCTCCAGCCACGTGAGAGTTAACTGAGTGTTTCTTGAGCTGACCTACATGAAATGGTTTTAGTAGGTGTATTTGTGCCAGACTAAAATTCAGGTGTTGGCTTTCAGAGGAAAGGATGGCATGGGAGGAAATGCCACGTTTGGCAAACACGAGAAGAGATTCTGATCTTTCTTTCTGCTTGGAAATGCAAAGAAAAGAGGCTGTAGCTGTGAGATCAGGCTCAGGCATACCTCGGGTTGTGTGTGCACTTAGACCAGGATCTTACAACATTCCTGAGCATAATCTGTGTGGACACCATTGTTCCCATACTGCAGGAGTATCCTTTCGGAGCAGGCTCTGAGCACCTCAGGAGGAGAATGTGGGAGGAGAGCAGAGGGGTTGGTGAGGTAGTATCCGGTGTTATTTCAGGGAAGTATTTAAGCATATGTCCAGCTTGGCACATGAGTAGGTCCTCTGAAATCAACTGGACTCTGCAGTTGCTTAAAATAACATAGAGAACAGACTTTTTCTTTCTTTTTTTTTTTTCTTCCCTATGGAACTGCAACCTTTGGATCTTCTGTGTGTGTAATCCAGAGCAGAACAGGCAGAAATACAGTTGTGGCACTCAAACCACTTCAGAGTGATTCGAAGCTTTGCCTTTAATCAGGTGCTGCTCCTGGCATTGCTTTCCTGGGGCACATTGTGTCAGTAAAGACCAAAACAAATCTGGCAGCTTTGGCAGCTCCTGAAGTTGGCCATTCCCAGGGACTGATGGTGTAAGTCTGGGGGAAGTTTGATGAAAAGATGGCTGTGGACAGGAGCTGCAGGTTATTTGGATGCACTTTATGTTGTGTGTGGAGCAGATTACAGTGGCTGTGAGGTCCCTGGGGAACTTTTGGTTTTCTCAGCATTCACAGTGATCAACACACAGCAGTAAACCTGACACGGTGACATTCTCAAGGGATCTCTGCTTGAGGATTTTCCTACTCTCTGGAGTGCCAAGGCGGTCTGCGAACTGTTAAGTAGAAAGGCTTAAGTGAAGCTGAACTTTCATGGCCTTGGAATGCCTAGTAACACAAAAATGGGTGATCTTGAAAATCCTTTTTATATAGGAAAAAATGAAATAATGCTGTATTTAAAAAAAAATCTCACAACAACCACACAATCAAAAAACTCCACAACCCCCCAAAAAACCCCAAACCCCCTCAAAAGCCAACTAAACATCAAAACTTACAGGATTGCCTTCAGAAGTGGTCTGTAGCTACAACAATGTATATTAGTTCTTGACATCTCTATTATCCATGAAGATGTCAGGTAAAGTAAGGTACAGGAAGCAATGAAAACACGTCATGTCCTTGTCAGAGGTCTTCAAGAACATTTCTGGTGCAACCATAAAAAGGAAAACTGTCCCTTCAAACAACACTACCACCACCTCCAACTGAGAAAGATGTTTAAGATGTAAAAAAAAAAAAAAAAAAAAGAAACCCAGTGTAAGGGTCTGTCTGCTTCTGAAGGAAATTACACGCTTACCAGACAAAAGATATCTCCCAAAAAACTTGTCATGATCCATAATGTTATAGAAATGAATGTCAGCTACATTTTGAGAAGTAATAGAGCCTAGTATTTGGTAGATCTATGAATGCTGATAGAGTTTTTATTATAGAGTGCTGTGCTGCTGCCTTCAAAATGCATGTCTGTGGTGGTGAGATTGGAAAAAGAAGTGTGACCTAGGCTTTTAAAGATCCCTTGCTTCACAAGGTATGGTGTGGGCAGCCTGGCTGCTGCTCCGCAGGATGAAACTGGGCAGGTCCTGGGCAGAGAGGCTGCAGGGCCTGCTGGCTCCTTCCTGGTGCCCTGCACCAGCACTGGGTTGCTTAAACCCAGTAATTTTTGTAATAGTTTCCAGTGTTTCCAGTGTGATAATGATGAGAATCACAACATGGTAGGAGGAAGGGAAAAAAGCAGAATTAGTGAGGAGTTGTTGGGGGCTGTTAAGCTCTAGAGGCATTTGCAACAGTGTTGATAGTCTGTGTGATGACAGAGTTACAAAAAGATTCAGGCAATGTTGTTTTGTTCTTGCACAGGTTTGCTTATGGTTAATGACAGTGGGAAACTGAAGTAATGTGGCTGAGTGCTGAATACTCAGCATGTCGTTGTGGCAAATGTGTTTTTAGCAGTACTGACTAGGTAATGTTCCAATTCCTGACATTCAGACACCTGGCTAGAGACCAACCAGATTCTCAAGTGTTAAATCCTCTCAAAGACCTCCCCACTAACCTTGAGGTTCAGAGTATCAGTCCTGGCTGTGGTACCCAAGCTCTTAGCTTTCTGAGTAAACTGTAGAGTGGTGGTATCAGTGCCCTTAGTCCAAAAATGCTATTCTATCTAGGGAACTAAACTACTTTGTTGTGGGGTTTTTTTAGTTGTTGTTGTTTTTTGTTGTGGATTTCTTTTCCTTTCTTCTTTTTAAACTAGAAAAAAGCTGCTGTGATTCAGATGAATGCATCACCTGGGTTAATTGCATTGTGTGGAAATGCACGTTTGCATATGTTTCTCTTCATTCGAGATGAATGGGAGAGCTACAGTCTTGTCAAGTGTACTTTGAGGTAAATGTGCATTTACAACAGCTAGTAACAGCGTGTAAGCAGATTAGTTAAAATATGGAACAGAAATGGCATCATTCCTCCAGAGATCTCAAAGCACTCTGTTAAGGTGGTTAATTAATTGCTTCCTTATGTAAGCAGGAGTGAGATGCAAAATTGCATTGTATTGATAGTTGTGGTAGGAATAGGATCTGAGACACCCGTACTGTTCATCTGATTCTTTTACAGCTTCAGGAAGCACTGTGAAGAGATGAACTGAACTCCTGGAGGAAACTTGATGTGTATAGGAATACTCTTGTGCATATTATAGCATCTAGGACAGTGCAGTGACAAATGCATTGTTACTAAACTGCTTTGGAACTTGTAAAGATCACTGTGATTGAGGGTGTAGCTTTCTTTAATCCAAAGGAAGTGTTCACATGAACAATGTTCTTGTTACATCACATTTCTAAGGGTTTTCTTTGATTTCTGATTGTGGAACAATAGCATTTTCTGTTCCTAATAATTTGCTGAAGAAGTAAATCCGTGTTCCTTCCAAAAGAAGAATTCAGTAACTAAGCGCAGTTGAATGCTGCAGCACTGCAATAGTGCAGTGCTAGGCATAAATAAGTTGTAGACTTAGTGGCTAATTGGTGGAAGATATTATCATTATTGAGTGGGTCCTTCACTGTTTGTGGCTCCTCAGGACTGGGTTTGGTTCTGCTCTTGTTGTTCTTTGTTTCATCTTTCGCATCGCTTCATCTTCCGGAGATGTTTTTCTGTCCTGGATGATTTCCTTTGACAGCAGCGTGCTGAGCAGTGGCAAGATATTTTTTTGCATAGGCTCAGGAAACAGAAGAGGGAGGAGAGATGGGGATTTGAAATCTTTCATCTAAATTGAGCCATTGTGAATTTAGGATCTAGGGCAGAGTGTTAAAAAGAATTAATCATTAATGAACCAATAAAGAGTATTAAAAGACAAATTGGCTGAACCTTCCTGGCCTTTTTCATTTCCTTCTGTGGAAACAAAGTACAGAGTGCCAGATGATAAATAGCTCCAGTCCAGCTATTCTTGCAGGATTAACATTGTAAAATTGCAAATAATGAAAGCATTCGCTTTTTAGTGCGTTAACCAAATAAAAGCTTTTCCTTTTCTGCCTGGTTTATGTACGCAGAAGCAGCCTTGAATAAACATCTGCCTTCAGAGCAGCCTGCTAGTTCCTGCTCTCTCTTCCTCTTCAGCTGTGCTTCCCAAGAAATTCATTACAGGACAAGTGTCTCCAGCAGCGGTTTCTGTCACACTGGTCAGGTACCTGCATCTTCAACACTGCCTCAGCCAGAATGGATTTAATTCTCTCTTCATCCCTATTGCAGCATATTTGCCAGCGTGCCTTGTTCTTCCTGCAGGGAAGGCTGCTCTCCAGCTCTGCCAAGGAGCTCTCCAGCTGCCTCTCCCTTGCCACTGCCCGCACACCACTGTGCCAGGTTCGTGTGTCCACTACCCAAAGGGATTTTGGTGCAGGTGGCTGCCAAGTGCGGGAGGTGTTGCTGGAAGTACCCACCAGACAGAGCTGAGTTAAGGAGTGTGGCCTTCCAAAACAACTGAGTAGGATTTCTGCTGTTGGATCCTGCTCTCAGCAACAATTGGGCTGCAACAGTGAATGGTGCCCACTCCCATAATTATTAATAAGTTGTGACTTGAGGTGTGGAAATTAGGAAAGTGAAAAATTAAATTGATTGTACTGTTTTAATCTCATGAATTGAGATTAAAATAATTGAGATGGAATTTATCATGATGCGTCAGTGAAAATTCAAGGATTGAATACATTCCATCTCTATTTGAAAGTTTCACTTTTGATACTGTAAGAATTTTAAATGCCATTCTTGCCAACACACAAAGCTGGATCAACATGCTTAAATGTTTAGTCCTGTGAATTAACTGTTTTCTGCATTCAAATGGAGTAGAACATGCAGTTGAAAGGAGAAGTGGATCTAGTGCCTGAAATGAACGTGAAAAACATTTTAAACATATGAAGGCCCTCATGGCAATCAGTGTATTTGGATTGACTTTCAATTGCTCAGCCAGGTTATGGAAATATTTCTGGTCTCTTTACTCCTTCCTGTCTAAAGAGAGAGCCCAGCGGATGTTTTCCCTTTGCAGAGGGCTGTAGGATTTTGGCAATATGGAGGTCCATTGGCAAGGCTGTAGGAGCTGGAGAGCTGCGTATGACCTGCAGTAACACAGAGCTGCTGGCAGGGAGCTCTGCCTCTGGCATTCAGGAACAGCTTGTGGAGCTCACACGCTCCAGGCTGCAGGCAGAGGCAAGTCAAATTTTAACCTTGACAAACGTGAATTCTCTGTGGGTCACTCAGGCATCACGAATGTGGGAGGTTCATGAATACCTATCTCAGAACATCGTTTGACTGAAAGAATAAATTTGACTTCATGCTGATTTGCTTTGTACCCGGCAAAACTGTGGGGAAAAACAACACAGGTTGTAGCTGTCTTCCTCCTCTTCCTCCTCCTTCCAGCCCACCTAAGCTCCAGCAGAATTCTCAGAGGGAGTCTGTTGCATTTCCATATCTCTCAGAGTCAGAAAAGACAAAATAGCTCTTTTTCTCCCTTATACCCTAGAAATTTTCCATCATTATCTACAAGAATCTGAACGCTGTTGCTTCCCACTTAGGAACAGGACAATTCCAACACTGTGATGAATTAGTGTCTCTGTGACATTGGAAGCAGTTGGCGAATTACGAATGTTTTGCATTCTGCCGTTTTGCTTTCCTGCTTATCTGTGGATGGGTGTCAACTTCATGGTCCTTGGAGCAATTTGATGGGTCCTGTTAATAGCCATCTTCAGGAGCTCAGCAAATTTAGTCAGCAGATACTTGTGATAGGCTGGTGTGTCTGTGGCACGTCATGTGCCTTTCCAGCAAAGGGCACTTTGTTTCCTCGCCGTTGATTAGGATCGTGGAGCTCTGCTCTAGCGTGTGCTTGGTTGATTTTGCTGGTGGGAGACACGTGCCTCCAAGGTGAACCTGGAGAGGTGGAGTCTGGTGTTCACTGAGACTGAGCTTGCTCAGGTGAAGAACCAATTTGGAAAGCTGAAAAGGGTTCAGTAAAACACTCACTGGTTTGCAGTGATGCGTGTCAGAGCGAATCAGCAGATCCTGAAGGTGTTCTGAGTTCTGTGTGTTCTCGTCAAAGGTTAGGAAGTGTGTTTAAGTGCAAATAGGATCGAGCTTTTATGGTAGGACTTGATCTTTTGCCCTCTGAGGGTGCACATGCGACGTGGGATAGAGATCTGGTGATGGGAACAAGATGAAACTAAAATGTGCTTCTGAATGATGCTCAGTATTCTTGTTGAAAGAAAGAAAGGCAGCAGATGCAGGCCTGCAAGTTGAAATTGCATTTACTGTTACATTACAGATGTGTGTTAATCCTTCCCTATGCAGCCATTCACACATCCAAATGATAAACTGAGCTCAAAGCTTTCCTCATGATAGTGAGAGTGATGCCAGCATATAAAGGGAAGAATGAGCAATGGTGATGTCAGAGACTCTGTTATAATACTGCTTATTACTTGTAGGACTTACTAAAATGTAGTGATCAAGTATCAGTAACTGGTAATAGAATACATTCTTCAAATCTTAGTTTTTTATGTCCTATGGCCTCTTGGGGTGAGGAGGTGGACTGTGTGCTTATGTATATGTAATACATCTTTGACGCTGCTATATCTGGTATTTAAAGAAAAGAAACCCAAACCAAGCAGCTTGTTCTCATGTGTCCCAAAAGTGTGGAAGGCGTTTTAAAGTGATGCTGTAGTGTAAACCAGAGACTGAATAAAGATGCTGCTCTCACAGTTGTGACTGCTACCGGGAAGCGTTACTTGGGATTTATGCAGTGTGTCTGGAAAACCATGAGGCTGGAGTGCTTGAGGGAGGCTTCAGTGTGAATAGCAGCTTCATGTCAATAATCTGGAGAGCTGTAGGCATGTACCACACCATCAAACACAATTTTACCTCTGTTCTGGTTCTGAAACCACCCGTGAAACTGCTGTTTCAAAGAGGCTCTAAGTTGAGTTATCTAAGTGTCATTTTGTTGCTTGGAGATGACATGGTGTTACTGCTGTATGAGGAAGAAAGAGTCTCTTTTACTAGGAAGTGGGAAAGCTCCTACTGGAGTGATGGGAATGCTGCCTCATCCGTATGGCCATGTAAGCTGATGAGCTTGATATCCCACATGCCTACTTTACTCCCCTACATTTTACTCCAGAATTTTTTTGCTAGGGGGAGTTTTCAAGAAGGTACTATGGTCTATTGTGTTCTGTCATTCAAGTTTCATAATGGCTCTGCAGTTAATAACATATGCATACAATAAGTCTTACAGGAGTTCTGTTTAATCATGAGGAAAGCTTTCTGTAGCCTAGCCACATGCAGGACTCATAAATTAGCTCAGAACCGTGTTTCTAACGTATCATCCCCTTCATCTTCACAGGGGAATTTTCTGTAAAGCTATTAGTGACTTAAAGGAACCCATTTGGCTTAGAAAAGATGTGGTTTTCAAACCTTTAATTGCCGTATTCTTTACACTGGGAGACCGCAGCGGCTGACTGCTAATACGCTGGGTTCACATTTAGACTAGTGGACTTTTTGGCTTGTGCTCTTTTTGATTGAAGGAAGCAAAGGACAAGGAAAGAAATTATATGTACCATTGTGTATTTCATCTACTTCACAAATGTATTTATCTGGACGTGAGAACTGCTGATTCAAACCACTTTTCTGGTGTTGAGAGTGTGGGCGTGCTCGGGGAGCGGTTAGTGCTGTGGACCTCTGGCTGCAGCCTGGCCTGTGGAGTGCTGGCTGATGAAGGTCTTCTCAGCACCCTTGTGGCTATTGTAACATGATTAATTTGGATTTAATTTAAAAGGGAAAGTAACAAGGGATTTGGAGGTCAATGCGTCTCGTTCTCCAAGTGCTTCCCAGGAGATAGAGCCAAGATAAAACTAACAGGATGGAGGCTTGAATGCCTGGAGCAGCAGTGCTTTGCAGTGTGACTTCTTCCAGCTTTTGCAAGCTGTAGGAAACATGGGGTATTTTCATAGAGCCCTTTTCTGCAAGGCTCACTCCTTAGTTTCACATGGGTTGGGTTTCTTTACTTTGTGGCAGCCACATCTTCCTCAGACTGGACAGCACCAAAAGAATGAGAATCCAGTGAGACCTGTGGTGTGCTTGGCACCTTCCTCACACAGGGCAGAGGCTGGCGTCCAGCAGTGTGTGGTGAAGGGACGCAGTGAGTGGTTTCGTGATGTACCTGTCTGAAGAGTTACAGACGTGTGTTTTGTGTTAGGCTGTGGAAAGCACAGCAGTTTGCAAGGGGTTAACAGGAGAACAGTGGAAGTAGAAAGGACAGCTGAGTGAAGGTAAGCTGAGGAGAAAGGTGAGTCTTCCCTTTTGGCTGGCTGATGCTGGAAATGTCCATAGAGATTACAGTTGAATGGTTTTCCGGAGATTTGCTTTTGTTTTGTAACCATTTTGAGGAGAACTCAGCAAGCTCTGAGGAAATGAGCTCGGACTCTGGGAGGTTTGTTCGCCTGCTTGGCTGGCGGAGCCGCCTGTTCGTGTCACACACAGGCACTGCTCTGTCACCTCAGTGCCTCCACCTGGGCATTGGCTCTCACGGAAAAAATCATACAGAAAGCATCACACTTCCTCGTGCCTAAGTGACAAAAAGAGGATTTCTGTATGGCGTGCCTGGCCAAAGGAGGAGATTGGTTTAAATTTAATTTTCTCTCCCCTATTGCACTTGTGTTATTGTGGATGGAGCCTGCAATGTGTAAGCTCTCAGCTGAGAAAAGATTTGGCATCATGTGGGCAAGTGCCTTTTGTTCAAAGGATTGCAGTTTGCATACTCAAGAAAAAGAATCTTCCTTTTATTTGGACAAGATCAGTGAAAACTTCTTGAATTGCCTTTTAAAAATCTTTTTTAAAAAGAACTTGTCAAGCTACCAAGGGAAAAAAACCAGCAGGTAGAGCATGCAACAAAATATAAAGAAGTAAAAAATAACTTCAAAAGCTGCATGAGAAATTTTCAGTCTTTGAGCATCTTTTTCATTATTTATGTGACAGGAAGTCTTTTTTTTTTTGTCGTCTTTTTTTTTGTTCCTCTTCCCTCTCTCCTCCTCCCCTCTCCACTGGATCTTTGGGGATAAAAGATAAAAACTTGGTTCTGAAGAGTAAATTTTTAATTATGTTCCTTTTTGAACTCTGCATAACAGATCGCAGAATAAAACTAAGAAAATAACAAAACAGAGGGGGGTTTTTCCACCTCATTTGGTTGGAAGATGGATAGAATTTCCTGTCTCTGTTAATACGTACGAAATGGAAACATGTTCAAGACGTTTCTATAGAAGTCTTTAAAATAGTATTGTGCACTAGTCAGGCTCGCAGTGAGCTGAGATAGGTTTTGGGTACATCATTCAAAAGGTTTTTCCATATACCACTCCTGCTTTGAGTGACTCCAGTGAGTCTACAAGTAAGAGTAACTCTGTTATTAACCTCTGGAATTTACTCTTCCATGTTCTCCACAGCAGCTGATTGTCAGGTGCAAGTCCACCGTGTCTGGTGCTCAGGCTCAGGGCGGTGTGGGAAACCACTGCTGTGCCTGCTCCGAGGAAAGCGCCTGTGTGTGTGGACCGGGAGCCCTGACAAGACAGGCAGGATGGCCGAGCTGAAGGAATTTAGCATTTCCATCGGGTGGAAAATTCTGGCTTCTCAGCTGGGTGTTTTTCATCTGAAGTTAAGAACTAAGGTTTGGAAGGAAAAGACCTTGAGGTCTAGGCTGCTGCATCTGTCAAGCAATGCCTACTTCAGACAGGTCTGCAGCATCTGTTTCTCTTTTCCTTGGGTTAGTAATGTGCCCAAGCCTTGCCATCACCCACAAGCAAGCTGAGGACACAGCTGTGAAAAGGATGAAATTCCTTTAAGTAGAAAACAAAGGTTCTGAGGTTATTTTGAAATTTATAATGTCTAATTTAGCTATTTTCATTTAAAAACAAACCAAACAAACAAGCAAACCCCCACAACAAACAACCAAAAATCTCAACAGTTTTGAAAATGAATTGTTTTGTTTCAGAGATAGTCTTACAATTCAGTTTGATAGTAAACTGTTTCCTACTGGGGCATATTTTTCTTTGCTGCAGTTCAGGAAATTAAGCTATCCCCAGGGGAGGGCTTGGAGAGTTGTAAGGCCACTTTGTGATTTCTGTAATGCTGTGAAGGCGGGTAAATCCATATGGTTTGGTGACGGGAAAAGGGATGTGCACTGGGACAGCAAAGTGCCTGGAACAACTGAAACGGCGGTGGCTTGAACTTTTTGTCCTTCAGTAATACGTTGATAGCAGTAAGAAAGCAGTGTGATACTGTGGGAATTGTTTCAACCCAGAATATCCTAAGGTTGTGAACAAGTATTCCAATGTAGCAGGTGACAATTCACTTAATTCTCTTCCCTGAACAGTAAAATTTGAGGAAATTTTCCTAGCCAAAAAGTTAGAATTTTGTTTTCTTTCAGGAAAGTCATGGTTATTCCTCCCCCAGTCTTTTATTTGACAAGACCTGTGGACTCCAGTATGGAGATACTTAACATTTCTCTTTCATTTCTAGAAATTGTCTTCTGGCCATGCCTTCTGCTCAGATTCCTGAAGGACTTGTTGCTTTTAAGTAATTGGCATGTGGTATAGCTTGGAGCAACCCTAAGAATAGGTGTAAAAAACCATTTTTGTTTCCTTGTTCTGCTTGCATCAGGATTAACTGAGCTTGAGGACTGTGTTTGAATTTTTATTATGTAGCTCTTGGAATGAAATACTTGAAATTTACTGCTGCCAGGCATCACACTACATGTGATTTGCTACTGGGATGATCAGTTGCTACTGATCAAGCTACTAAATGTTGTCGTTCACTGTCGTGTGTCTGCTGGGCAGACATGCACAGAAAGAGTTGTCATCATGTGTGGATATTTTTTTTTTTTTTTGAGACATTTGTTCAAATTCATTATCCCTTCTTCTTCATACTCTTACATTTCTTTTGTGACTGACAAATCAATCCCAACATTTAAGTGCAATGGAAGAACTCCATGGACAGAGTGAGGGTGGGAGTATACTTGCAAACAGACTTGAACAGTGTACTGGTATGTGAGTCACAGATCTGACTTGTCTGATGATGTAAACTGGGGGTAAGCAAAGCACCATTTTTGTTCTGTAAGCTACAGATTCTGTCAGTGGCTCAGTCGTCTGTGTCTTAGTCAGGTATACCAACCTCTTCCCAAAATGCTCAAAATGGAAGATAAGCTCTAAAGAGATGGATTAAAATTCTGTTCTCCTTGTTTTGCTTCCAAAGGGTATCATTGCTCATCCTGTCCTCTACTGTTCTGCCAGGCATCAAAATGGTTCAAAAGATGATTTTAATTCATTTCAGTTTTGCTGCTGTACTTTTGACACTTCCTGAGTAATATAGTATGTGACAGGGCTTGAAGTGAAACTTTATTCTATTAATATCCTTCCAGTTTTAGTAAAGTGAAGGACAAACTCCACAGGCAATTGCACTGAAACGTTTTTGCCTTGTCCCCCACCCTCCTGTCAACCCAACATAACCGAACCATCCTTGCTTTACAACATGGATTTCATGGCAGCTTCAGAACATTAAAATAAATTGTGTGAAGAGCTTCACTTCCACTGTGGCCTATATATTTCTTTTCCTTGTGCTGTTTCCACCCTGGGCTTGCACAGTTGGAAGGGCAGTGGGGAACGAGCTTGGCTATGGCTTTGGTTTTGTCCTTCCTGTGTTCTTTGTCTCGTCAGTCTCAGTTCTTCCCTCTTGCTCTGTTTGCTCCCTGTATCTTTAGTCTCAATTCCTTCCTGAATCCAAAATGTGTTTTTCCTCTCTATTCAGCACATCCACCTTCAGCTGCTCCCTTACCTTTATGAAGCCATTGCCACTTCGTGCTATTTATTGCTTGTTTGCCAAACAGCTGGAGTCATGCTGAACTGTGAAATGATTTCTCCTTTCTTACAGTCACAGTCTGTAATGTGTCATGTCTTTGAGACAATTTCATGCTCTAGATCGGGGAATTTCTAATATTGCATTTCTGTCTGGAGTTTTAGTGGGAATAAATCTCAAATTCTCACAGATGGCATCTACCAAAACCAGCCTTGCTTGGAGCCACGAGCCAGTTGTGTGTGAAACAGTGGTGCGCTACAGAGTGCAGTGTGGGTCATGTTGGATATAAACTCTGTCTGGTCAGCTTTTTTTTCACTGCTGTGGTTTCTTCTAACACATTAGGTGCTGGAGCACTGCAGCCACGTGCATCTCCTGCAGAGCAGGGTGATACGTGGGATTGCAGCAGGCATTTGTGTCAGTCAGCAACAAGTACAGCACAGGGTCTACCATGTCACACCCCAGGCAAAGAAGCCATTTGGAAGAAAATTGTGTGTAAGGAATAACACATTATTTGTTCCTTCAGTCTAGTTAGTCCATGAAAAATCAATATGACTGATGATAGTCTTAAATATTAAATAATCTGAACAGAAAGGAAAATAGTTCCCTTAAACATAATAAAACAGAAACCCCTGAGGTGATTTAAAACAACCAGGCAGCTAAAAGGTAGGGCAAAGACGCAGAAAAATCCAGAGCACACAGCTCTTCCCTGGTCTACAGGGCAACGGGTTTCACTTGCTCTTTATTTAATCTATTATGAGAGAAATTAGTTAATTTTTTGTATTTGATAAATTGCTTTTTTGGTCTTCTACCCAAGATGGGAGGGCACAGAGTGTTACTGAGGCTTTGAGGAGATGCTGATGAGCTGGTGGGTAGGCTGGGGTTGGCTGGCTCTTGGGGCAGCTCTAGGTAAGGCTTCTACTCCCTGCTTGGGGTGTCTGGAGATCACTGAGTGATGAGTAAATTGTTACAGGGTGAGGGGACAACCAAAAGGACCAAGACTGTTTCCTGTAGTCTGCTGGGCTGGTTTTTCAGTTGTGAAGTCTGTGTGCCGTTGGACTTCAGGAGCCTCAAAGCCTTAGGATTGCTTTTCTCCGCGTGCAGCAAGTCAGGACGCCGTTTCTCCCGGAGACGAGCTTTGTCTGGTGCGCGTTTGGCTGCTCTGAAGCCATCTGGAGGTGTCAGCTTGCAGGCGCCTGCTTGCCAAGCCGTGCTTCCTGCAGAGCCCAGGTGACACCTGTGAACTGTTCTCTGTGCAAACTATCAAGTGTTTTGCGGGTGGCACTGGAAGTGTTGATGTTCTCCTGTGATGGGCTAAACGGTTTGTGTCAGGCCCGCCCCGGGAGCTGCTCGTTCCAGGTGACACAACAGCACAGGCTGACTGCAGATCCTCTGGGCTTGGCACCTTGGGCTCTTCGGGAGGAGACTGGCAGCCAGAGCTCCTTAACAAATTGTCCCGAGGAAATGGATTCCAAATCTAGCAGGGTTTGCTGTAGACCGGAGATCCTGCTCTGTAGGAAGAAGTAAGAACCTACCTTATTCTCTCAATTTGTACTTTAAGGGTGACACTGAGGTCTTAAGCACACAAATGATTGTTGAGACTGCATGTGGTGGTGATGGGGGTATGTGCACATGTGGATGTTTCGAGTGATCTCTGTTTCTTTTCTTACCTATTTTTATTCTTTGATGTGTATAGCATGAGTGATGGGCCTTTGGACGGGCCAAAGGAGAAGGGCAATAAACAGCTGCAGGGTTTAGAATACATATTAAAGTGTGGCATAAGTAACAAAATAATGGTTCAGTTTCTATAGTAATAGGAAATTTACCTTATGTTTTGGTACAATATAGGAGGCTTTATGAGTCTCTTGAGGGAGCAGGGCCTTTCTAGTAAAGGTAAAATCCAGCAGCTTTATGGAATAAAAGTATTATACTACCAGTATACACTAAAGGAATAATGGCTGGGAAAATAGTTGTAGGAGGATGTGAAAAAAATCTTAGCTCTAACATTTCGATAGTAATTTGAATCAGTCTCTCAAATGATCTCACAGAATAATTGTCTTCTGTGTATGTTTACAGATTCTTAGCGGGGTTTGATGTAGCTTTCTAAATTTTCATGATACTCTGCTTATCAACCAGCATATTGTTCCACTTGTGTTTCTCAACTGGTTGTACCCAAAATAAAGCCTCTGGGCTTGATCTTGCAAAGACTGCAGACTTGAGAGTTAAAACAAAGATCACATAGAGAATTTGAGTTGCTTTTATTGACAACCGTTGTGGTCATGAGTTGATCCATGGTAATTGTGCCTGTCCTGCTTTATTGGTGCAGAACTGTGTCATATTGGCCACATTTTCATCTCATCCTCAGTTTGATGAAGAGGGCGCTGCCCTAGAAAATGGGAAATGTTGGGGAAGAGAAACCTGATCACCTGCTCTTTGCTGTCCCATAAAACTAGAAATCTTCGAAAAGTTGCTGTTGCCTTCACGTGTTTTCAAGTCAGTATGTGTGTTTATGGTGAAATCAAAGCTATCCATGTCTCTGAATGCGTGTCTGGATTGAGCTCCTCAGAGAACTTCAGTGCAGAGGCTTCCAACTGTTTTAGTTCTGAAGGTGCACACGGGCGTGCTCACCCTGCCCAGCAGCACGTTGGGGCCGTAGCACAGCTGAGGTGTTTTGAATTTCAGGCAAGATGTGCTTCTGAATGCTCCAGTGCTTGTAGAGAGCTTGCCCTTATATTTGCTGTCTGTTTAGGGTGACTGTGAAACAAATGTATTGAACAACTACTGTTGCTCAAATGCAGTCAGCCTGGTAATTTCTCTTAGGAAAAAAAAGTATTTTAATTACATTTAATATTAGTCCTGCATAGACACAAATGCCAGCATGATTTATATCATTTAGCAGTATATTCCTCTCGACTGAATTATGTGTAACTGTGTAGACATGGTCACTTTAAATATTTTATGGGCTTGTATAACGTAAGACAGAGTGCAGCCAGGGGCTACAAGAAATATTACTGTATAACTTTTATTTAATTTTAGTTCAGCAGTTTAGTAATTCATTTTAACTGGATTTGAATATCAGAATGAGCTCATGGTTAGAATGTAACCTGCTGCAGTAGTTCTTGGATAGACAAGTCAGGTGATTGAAGAGGAATCTTGAATAGCCAGCAGACAGAGATGAGCTGTGCACGTGTTCAAGTTGGCAGCTGACGAGAAATACTCAACCTGTTTGATGCTTCAGAGGCAACATGTGTTAAAGGTTTGAGCTGAAGAGAAACTTTGTGGGCAAGGTAGGGTTATGTCTTCTGGAAAGTATAGATTTGCCAAAAGGAAAAGTGTTTTATTGAAGTAGGAAGGGTTCCTGTGGACACTGATCTTGTTTGCTGCTGTTTTACCTGTAGTCAGGACTTTGTTTCTGCAAGTCCTGAGATGGGGGAAGCAAATCAAACAGTTGCATCGCCTTCTCAGTCAGTCTGGTACCCTGGTGCCAGTCACAACCTCCGTGGAACCTTCAAAGATGGATCGTTGCAGTTGGGTCTGTGCTGTTGTCCTCTTTGGCGTTCCTGGGATGTCATGGGATGGCTTTCCACCAGCAGGGGCAATTTTGGACCTCACTGAATTTGGACAGGACAAAACCGTAGACAGTTTCTATCTTATTTTTGAAAGGAGGGTGAAGGGACCAGCAATGTGTTCATCTACTTCCTGCTCCTGCTTATGAGAAAATACGTGAAGTTCTCACTTGGGGACACAGCTGCAGTTTTGCACTGGACACTGGGTGCAGCTGAGCCTGGTGGGTGTTACTGTGAATGGCAAAATGCTTAGTGTAAAAAGGGAGGAATTCTTCTGTTTGTGGGGGCCATTGTGTTTTAGATCATTTTCTTGCAATCAGCAGTTCTTAATTGGTCATGGGGATTGACTCAGTGAAGTGCTGAATGCTTTTGCAATGCAAAATGCATTAAGGATGCTCAGCACTTTGCAGGCTGCTGATATCTCACTGATACACTACGTGACCCATAGCTCACCTGATTGTCGTCATTTGCCTTGGAAAAAATACAGTGTGCCATGTCTATCAAGAGAGAATGTTTGTATTTATTTGCGGAATGAGGATTGTTGAAGTCAGATACCTTCCTTTTCAGGTTTTGCCACTGGTCTTGTCATAGTTGGGTTTGAATATGACTTAGTTCAGTGAGATAATTAATAACAGCCAGTTTTAAGTGCTGTGTCCAAAATTGCCTCTCACTTTTGGCTACTACAACACAAAATCTGTCACTAACATTTGGAATTGTCCAGTTGAGAATTTCTGATCTCTTCTGGTTTTATCTGTGTAGAAGTTTTCATTTGCTCAGTTAAATTGCTAGAACTTGAAGTACAAAGCACCATGTAAATAAAACAGTTGTCCACCCAAAGAGTCTCTGCAGGAACCGTGTAAATAGATTATACGAAGGGTTTTTAGGAGGCTCGGCTGTATCTCAGCTTAAAAACTCTATTTTCTTCTTTTTTTCTTTTTTTATCTTTTTTTCTTTCAGGGTCATGTGTAACATAGGAGCTTTTTGAGGCTGATGCAGAACAAGAGTATGTCACCTCATGTCTGCTCTGTTGACAAAAACATGTTATTGTGGGTGACCAGAATGTAACTGAATAGATCCAGGGCTTTGCATCTTGCTTTGACAAAGCAAGAGAAGATCAAACCCTCCACACTTTCAAACAAACTAAATACTTTATAACCTACTTGAGTTCAAAAATTTGTACTCACAGGTCTTTTGGTTATTTGTGATGGCTTTCCTAGCGGGATAAAACTGATTATGATTTGATACAATTGCAGCCTAATACTTTTTGCTTTACTTGGAGTGAATGTCCAGATTGTATTATCGGTTGCTTTCATTTCTCTGAAATCATCAAAGCTGCCTCTCAAGAACTGGGATGTAATAGCTCTGAACAGAGAAACTGTAATTAGAGAAAGGTGGGGGCATAGATGTTAAGAAATGAACAGATCAGGTTCCTGCTTCTGACCATGGTGTGTCAGAGCAGCCTTTGCTTCCCATGACTCTGTGTCCCCATATACTTCACCCTTGGTGCCCCAAGAGTCCAGAAAACATCCCTGTGGGGAGATGCTTTTTTTAATCCTCCTTCAGCAGTTTCCCTGCTGGCAGCTCCTCTTCTGGAGCCCTGGGTCTCCATCCTGGCAGGGAAGGGTGGTAACCATTTCCCAGTCTTTTGGGTTTCTAGCTAATACTTGCTGAGAGACGTTTTGTGTCATCAGAACAGTCTGACAGGGTTCCCTTTGCCCTCGCCTTCCTCCCGTCCTTTCTGTGCAGGCAGTGTTGAGTCATTTTACCTCCGCATCTTGCCTTGGTTCTCCTTCAAGGCAGCAGTGCTGCTCGTGTGTTGCTATGGCCATGTGCAACTGGTTGAGAGTGGTTTCTTTTCCAGTAAATTCAACTTTCCTTCTCTTCCCATGAGCTGCCGAAAGATCACAGCTACTGGGGACACTTAAAATCCATAACAGCTGTTGATATGTTTTTGTGGGTGAAGGCCCTTTGGATTAGAGCCAAACAAATGGTGTATTTTGGTTTGTGGACTGTTGAGAAATATTGGAGAGGAAAAAAAAAAGGCGGATAGGGGAACTGCATAAATACGAGTTTTTTGGGCAGTTTTCAGCTTAGAAACAGTAAGTTCTTAAAGTTACACAGGGTTGAATGAAATATTTTGCCATAACTAATTTTTTTTATTTTGAGGCTGATCTTTAAACAAATCTAGATAAACCTCACAATTGTTGCCATTTGAAAACAAAAGACAAAATATCAAATCTTATTTTGAATATCTTTTGTTAATTGTAATAGATATTTTTCCTTGAAAAAGTTTGTCTGAAAAATATCACCTACTACTTATGATGCCAGACAGCATATTTTATGAGACATTTGTGTTTTGACAAAGCGAGCTCTGTCATACAATTTGGTTTCACATATTTTTATACCAACATTTAAATGTTGGGCTTGAACTGCTCAGCTGTAAGAAAATGTATTTATAATCTCCTTACAGTCATATACTCTTGCATGCTGCAAGAGTTGGTTGGAGCAATTTGTAGCTCTTCCAGATAATTTAAAATAATACATGTTTAGAAGAATAAAAAGGAATGGCAAACAGGAGCTCAGAAAGCGGCTTTTCATCTGATCATATGAAAGGCAACTGCAGAGCTTCCAGCAAAGCTTGCCAGTGACTGAATGTTGCTGATGGAAGGATCCCACACTTGGATTTGAACACATTGGCCAAACGTGCTTTATAGGTGGCCAAAAGAATGAATTCTACTTTTAGAGAAAACACCTGTCCCTGCTGTCTCCGGTCCTCTGCTGCAGATTCCTCTTGGCAGCAGAAAGGGATAGAACAAGTGTGCTCTATTTTAGAAGTATTTTTGTCATTGCAATAGTCTATTCTTACCTTCCAGATGTACCTCTTAAAATACTCTTTCTTACAATCTCTCCATGAAGCCTGTGCGTGCATCTCCCACGTGACTTCCAGTGTTTTCATCCTTGGACCAAATTCTGGCTGAGGGCAGAGGGAGTGTTGCTAGTGTAATGAACGAAGCACCGGGTTTTACGTGGGAGCTGTGTGTGCTGTAGGTTAGGTAAGGTAGAAGCATCATGGGGGCTGTGTTCTTGCATGAGGTTGTGTTGCTGTGCTTTTATGTTCAGCTCTTGGAAAGTGAGAAATGTCAAGCACTGAAACTGTTGTTGTGGCACTGAAAGTGCTGGTTGAGATCTGGACAGATGACTTGGCTTCTGAGTGCTCTGTGCTGAAACCTCTCCTTTAGAAACAGGATTTGGGAAGCTGTGTGCTCTTATTTCTCTAGAGACCCTTCTGTGGGGAGTGAGCCCTTTGAACTGTGCTGTTTGTCTGTGATACAGTAAGTGCTGGCAAGTTTTGTGATTGTTTGATCTGGACGCTTTTCATAACTATGTTTCATACAGAAATATTCGTTGTGTCAGGGGAACACTGTCAACAAGCTTGTTTTACTTGCTTTGTTTGAGCAAGTGTTTGTGACAATCACCTTACCTCCAACATTCACAGAACATACATATGAATGCTGTCAAAGCAAATGAAATAACTTCTTTGAGCAGATATTCTTAGGAAAACGAGTTGGTATATTGACAGGGGGCTACAATTTTTTTCATCTTGGAGGTTGACCGAAGAAGTTAGGACCCCAGCTGGAGCTGAGCAGGAAGGACATAGGGCAAATGAGCTTGCTTACTTTGCTCTTTCTTTTCCAAGCCTAAAGTTAAGATCTTAAAATTCCTTTCCTTTGTATGTGTGTGCTAGGAGGAATGTAATTACTGAAGTGATAAGAACATCCATTAATGCTGCCTAGGCTGTTGATAACACCTATTTTAAAAGGTGAAAGTTTTTCAATGTGTACACTCCTGTGTATTATATTGGAATGTGTAGTCAAGAATTCAGCATTTTCCTCGTGACTCTTGGTGTGTTGAGTCATCACACAAGCTCCTATTTGCTCTTTATTATTCATTTATTTCATTACCTTATTTAAAATGACTTGGAAGAAAGGGTATCAAAAGCCTCTAGCTTTTTTATTCAGTATGTTCTTTTTTCCCTAAAAAAAAATATTTCTATTTACTAAGCAGCGAGCATCCGCACAGTGCCAGAGCTGAGCTGGAAATAGAACAGTGACTTCACTAGCGAGTTTTATAATGGAAAAACTGCAGTTAGCATATATTTTGCAATGCATGTAAAGCAGTGTGAACAGCTTTGCAATGACTGAAACTTCATAATTATATCAACATGAAGAATGAGCCAGTATTTAGATGGGGAGTCAGTTCTTTGTTGCTTTCTTCCTGGAAGTCTCAGGGCCGTAAGAATTTAACAATCTGTGAATAAATAACTGCTATTTAGCTCATCAGAGATGGTGTTGCAATTTTTACTGAATCTGAATTTCCTTAAAGCTTCTAGATTTAATAGGAAAACTGCAGTTGCAACTACATAATTGTCTGGATAACTATTATTGCTTGTAATAACATTACTCACAGTTTAATACTCATGGTATAATAGAGTATACTTGATTTTGGGGCAGAGCAGTGACATATAAAAGCACCCTCTTCAGTTAAATTCTAGGAGACGGAAAATTTTTAGAATGTTGGAGGGAGCTATTACATAAGGACAAATATTTACCTAATGTAATCAAACTCCTCTTTAAATCAGAACAATAGTGGGAGTGCAGTTACTATGGTTCTGTATAATTTTGTGCTATATTTGACAAAATTTGGCAGGACTAAAGCCACAGCTGATCATCTGATTTTGAAAGGGAAGAGAAGAATATGTTAGGTTTGCATTCCCAATCTGTCCTCAAGTTGATGGCACATGCTCTCTTGCTAGCCCTGAGCAAGGAAAACATAATCCCAATAAATATTTACCAAAAAGCACCTTGCAGCTCTGCAGAGCTGTGATGGTGAGTGTGATTTTGAAAGACACTGCCTTTGGATGCCTGCCTTCCCCATCCCCGCTGAGCCCTGTGAAGTTGGTTTCAAAGGACCCCTTTGCCTCAGCCTCCATCCTGATCTCCCCCCACCCTTGGGCCAGGACCCTGTTTCAGCCCAGCCAGGGACTGCCAGTGGCAGCCTCAGCAGTGCTGTAGGATGTCAGTCTCCGGTTCTGCCCCTGACCTGCCCAGCCGTGGGGTCCCACTGAGCTGCCTTTGAGCCACTGAGCTGCCTTTGAGCCACTTGTCGTCTCCCAAAGTACTTCTTTAAGCTGAATGAAGCCCATGGGTAAAGTATTCTCCAGGTGGTGCCCTTGAAATGATGATGTGCTGACCCCGAGTTTGCACTGGAGAAGGTCCTGTTCCCCTGAACGTGTCAAGTGATGGACAAGTGGAGACACTGAAATAAGGGTAAATTTGTTGGTGTGTTTTTATGGGGATTTCTATTAATTTTTTGAATTGATCTCATGCACTTGGGTTGAATATGAGTTCTGCGTAGTGTTTAGGACTTTGAACACGAGTCTGCAATAATTGGTAAGAGGTAATGAGCACAGTCACAGTAAATCACCCACCAGGTTGAGCCATCTGATATGACACACAGAGCCTTTGTGTACTTCATAGGTAACCTTTCACAGCCCATTTCGTGCTTCAGCACTGCAAAAAATAGAAGTGCGGGAGTGATAACAATATCTTTTCCTGACAACATATGATACTCATTTTTCCTGGTCTCTCACCTGTTTCTTTGTCATATCCTGTTTCCAGTTGCACTAGAAAGGCACAGAAGTTGCTGGCAGTTTGGAGCGTGCCAGGAGTGCCCGTGTGGACATTATGTGTGGAAAGGACATGGTTATTTGTCTGACTGATACCCTGATGGACTAAGTACTGCAGTTGGCACAGAGGAGGTTTAAAAGGACGTGGTAGAAGAAGACACTGTTTAAGATGAAGTTGAGAATATGATTGTTTTTCACATGTGGCATCACATTTTGGAAATACTGATCTTTTACGTTTTTATATGGAAAAAAGCATACCAAATTTATCGCTTATGTAGAAAAATTGGGTACTGTTAATGCAATGAAAAAAAATGGCATTTATATGTAGCACTTGATAAAATTACGAGTGGTGAAATCCCATGTTCTTTAGAAGTAGTTATGGCTCTAACTTTTTTTTTTTAATGTAATTTTAAGTAATCTTGGTTTTCTTCTCATTTCATTGTAGAAGTATTTTATCTCAATTTTATCTGTATTGAAATTATAAGGAGAAGTAATGACATATTGAGAATATAGGCCAATATGAGAATATATGCATTCAGACACCTAATTTTTTTTTTGTGTCCCTAACCAGTTATGTCAATCAGTGCTTCTTGTAGTTTACTGTGCTGGATAGGCTGGACAGAGGTAATCACAGTCTTGCTGATCCAGTTTAGTGGTTTTCAAGCAGAAGTTGGGCCAAAGAGGCATTCTATGGAGCAGTATAAAATACTGTGTTTTGGGGGGTTCATGTTTTTGTTGTTGCTTTGATTATTCACAGTATGTAGGATGTTTTCCTTTCTGAAAAAGGAACTCATTCACACAACAGTCTGAAAATTCATGATGGATCAAGCTAAAGGCAGAATTCAGAGCCAGAACCTTCCAGCAGTAAACTCGGCCTGGCAGCATGCCCTGGTGAAGTTGCTGACCCTTCTGTGTTGTAGTTCTGCCTTTTCATTTGGGAGTAACCATGTTTACCTAGGTTCCTGGGTGTAGTTGGAATTAGTGCCTGTTTGTGTAGCACTTCAAGGATGTAAAATACATGATCAGGATGCTGATTTATCTGGTGTCTCAGAGGAGGAGCTGACTCCGAACATTCTGAAAGCACTAGTAGTTTGGATGTTGCTTTGGATGTTGCTTTAGAAGACAATGGCCAGTCTTGGCACTTGGTCTCTCTTCACCAAAACAGTCCAGGACACATGGATTCTTTCTCTGTCTGCTTTCTGCCTCCCCTCCATCCAGCCCACCTACTACCCTATGTTTTACTCTGTGTAGTTTAATTCTTCTTTGCCAAGGGTGAAGTCTTAACAAATGGTTGTGAGTAGCGTTGCCCCTTTACATTGGTAGCAGAATGATTTGCTTGGTTTGCTACTGTTTAGCCTGACTGAAACAAGCTTCTGGCATATAATTACTTATGCTGGTCATTAAATCCCTGTTAATAATGTACTGTTTTTCATGCCATCTGTCTATTCAGAGATACTCCTGTCTGCTGAGTAATAAATCACTGTGTCAGGTGCTGGGGTAGGTCTGTTACAGGTGCCCCATTCGTGCCTTTCTTGAACCTGGCGTAAGAGAGGACAGGCTACACCTCATCACTTCTAGTCCAGAGAAGTTTTGGGGAAGCAAGTGGATTCTCAGTGTAACAAGGGAGATAGAGCATCATTGAACAGGCAGAGTTGGGAGCGAGTGAAACTCATGTATCTAGAGCAATTTATGCAAGAAATAAGAGGAACATCTTTGTCATTACCAGTTTGGGAAGACCTTTATTCAGAATGTCTGTGGATTCTTCTTTAGCTATTTTTTAAGATGAAATTTACCTTTCTGAAGAAGATCCTCTAGAAGATCCAAATTTTAAGCAAGGCTCGGCTTAGAGCCGTGGGAAAGGAGATGAGGCCCATGAGCTGAATCTGCCTCACAGGGCACAAACCAGGAGATTGTCAAGGTCACGCTCAGGAGAGAAGCATTTCCCCTACTCTGGTCCACCAAAAAGCTCTGTTGACAATCATTTGTTTGTTTGCTTATGAGCTCTGATATGCAAAAAATCAGTTTGAATTACTGGAACGGTTGGGTTTGGCTCAGCATTTATAATTTTTCTTAAGATGTAAAGGTTTATGAATGTTGTCCAAAATTCACACTTTGTAGGTGCTCTTAAGTAACAAAACCCTGAGGCAGGATCTTGTTTGTAAACATAAACTCTACTCTGGACTCCCTCCAGGACTATTCTCTATGATTCTTCCTCTCTGTGGAAAGCAGGCTTAAGAAGCAGCACTGCTTTGATACGAATTCTTCTCAATTGAAGTTTGGGAACCAGTCTGCTCAAGCTGCTAAAAGGAATCAGCAAAATAACTTCATTCAGCCTCCTAAAACCTTTCCACTGATCTTTCCTAAATGCCAGCTTTTTTTCAGAGACCTGTATTAGAGATTTTGGGTGAATTTCTCTTTAAAGATAACATTTGTCTTAATATCTAGAAGATATTATTGGTTCAGTCAGAGAGAACCTCTTCCAAAAATGTTACCTAAAATTATCCAATGAGATCCAACAAGAAACCAAACTAAGCAAGCAGAAACATTTCATTTTATCTCTCCATAAAGAATCCATTGGGAGATTTTTATTGAAGGACTTGTACAATAACTTGTGCAGTAAGTGACGGAGAATGCATCATTTCCCCTGGAAGGCAGGCAAATTGAATAAAAGTTATATCTCAAAGGCTAGGGCAGCCTGGATAGCTCATCAGCTGGATAACCATGTGGTAGACCCAGAGGCAACTTCAGAACTGTCATCTCAGCTATTATCAGTGGAACTAGCCAAGGAGTTGGCTGCTGAAGCTAGCAGACTCCTTTCTGCATGGGCATCTGGTTCTTGCAGCAATTTAATGCAGCCCATCTGTGCTGCCCACTTCTTTCAGAGGAGAGTAGAAGTCACCTGGTTTTTGGGGTATTAACACTTCAAAAACTGAATGGGTTTTAAAATGCAGGCCGTTGCTTGCCTGATGATCACCTTCTGAAGTGAAACACTTGCACCTGAGTCGTGGAAATGAGCTTAAGTGGGTAAACTCTTTGGATTAACTTTGAGAAACTTTGCATATTTGTCCACTTAACATGCTCAGCAAGTGTGGGTAGATTCCTGGAACGCGAAAAGACGGGAGCACCTGTGCAAAGAGCAGACAGGCCTCGCTGGCCCAGCGTGACCTCGGGCAGGGATCCTGCAGGGCGCGGGGCAACTCCGTGTCCCCTGGGTCACCGTACCTGGCTGGATGCCTGTTCTGTGGACACAAGGTTAAATACCTCCTCTGAAACATTCATGAAGATTTAACCAAGCATATTAGCATGGCTCTTGCAGCGAGTTTTTGTTCCGTTTTTGTGGTGAGGACAAAGTTGCTTGCCCAGGCAGTAGTGCTCCAGATGGCATGTGGTACCTCAGTGATGCACAGAAATTCATTTGTGTGTCTGGCCTTGGAGAAAAAAATTCTGTCTCATCTCTTCATGAATTAGACCCTTTTCTAACAGCATAAATAATTCCAGCCTTGGAAAATAAGCTTGGTTAGAATTATAGAAAAAAGTGAAATTGCAGGAATGAGATTAATTTCAAGCATGTATTCTGTTTTGGTGGGGGGAAAGAAAACAGAAATCTTTAAGCAGGAGGAAGCATGGTCAGAACCTGAAGTTTTGATGATAATTTATCAGTACTGGACCGGACAGTTGTTTTGTAAGGGACTGAAGTAGTGAATGAGTTTCTGGCAGGTTTGGAGCCTCTGTTCTTAGACTCCTCAGCTCCTCACACTCTTTTTCACTCTAGCTTTTCCCTTCTTTGACAGAGAGAGCTCAGAGTCTCCTGCATGTGGGATAACAAGATGGTACAAGTGGGACTGTTGGATGTCTCCTCTTGAAATGTATATGGAGTGGTTTATAATTGCTGTTCCACCATTGAGGCATTATTTTGGATCTCTCTTCTTTGCCTGGGTTTTGGTTTGGATTGTTCTTTTACAAGCAATATTTTAGAGGCATGTTCCTATCTTAAGACATGGTTGAAATTTGCAAAAAACACTTCATAGGAGAAATGAAATAATAGAAGGATGGATAGCTGGACAGTGAAAGTGTCTAATCTATTTTTCTCAGGAAACCACGTTAAAAAAGAAAAAGCTGGTACTTTCTCTGGGAGCTGCGTACTGGCTTCTTGGACAGATGTCTGCATTCTTGGATTAGTCAGGATAAACCCCCAGATAATATACAGGAAGAGCAGTGAGTTGTGAAATGCAAAATTTTTCTGCAACAGGCCAATTAGTGTTTTGCTTCTGCATTATTTATAGAAGCTCAGTTGAACTTGATGGATAAATATTCTTTCTGTAAAGCCATGGTTGTGTATGTACACTACTTCTGTTGCATATTGTGAAGGTCAAATTTAAAATCTGCTTTTAAATGAACACTCTTCTGCATATTCTCTGTTCTGGTATCTCATGTGTGTATTCAGTGCATCGACTTGTTTCTTTACCAGATCTGTCATTTGCCTTTTTGTATATGAAATTATGTTTAATCAGTTTTATACCAATATCCTGCCTGCAGATAACTAGGTTTAAAAACAGACTGGTTCAGCTGTGTAAAGATGAGACACCTGAAATCATCTGTATGGGACAATTGGGATTGCTTTAAATGATGGGACAGTACCAGCGTAGCCTCAACTATGAATCCGAAGGGTGTACTCAGGGGCTTTAAATTAAGCAGGGCAAATCATTTTTAGCTTTGTCAGGCTTACCAGTTTCAGGTTTATGATGTCGTTTCCCCCCTCTAACCACAGAGGTGTGTCTGTTCAAGTGCTTCGTGGTCCCTTTCACTGCGTCTTGGTGTCTCACAGGCACAAATCTACCCTTGTGATGTCTCGGGGGGCTTCAGGCACGCTGCAATCTTTCTGTTTTCATGCTGCTTGGAGAGCTGGATGGGATGACTTGCCTGAGGTCATCCCAAGGAGTCTTGTGGCACTTGGAACTGCATGTGTGGCTATGAGTCACAATCCAGTGCCATGGCCACGTGGCCTCTTGTGGTGTATGATGGCTCGTCTCTCCATAGCTTTTATCTGGCAGTGAGAAGAGGCTTCATAATGGTTTTGATGTATTTATTTCTGCTGCCTGTCTTTTCATTCCGCAGGACTTCTGTGTCTGTGCTGATTCTTGAGTTGTTAATGAAGTTAAGAAGCAGTGAGTAATTGGGATGCAGGATGGGGATGATTAGCATTCTTCTTTAACAAAAGCTTGAGTGAAAATGTTACTTTAAGCTCATTTCCACAGTATTGTTATGCAAAACAATGGAAAGAGCCTGTCAGCTTCTGATTTTGGGATGGGGAACAGTTATTTTCAGTTTGTCTTGCAATAGGATAAATCCAGCCCCAGATGTCTAGGTTGAAGTCAAACCTTTAATCCAAGAAATGATCACAAAAGCCTTGGAACATAGAGATGTATTTTAAGAGTTCCCTTCCCCAGAAGCCTTTCTGTTGTTTTTTCTTTTTGTCTTACAGATGCTCATTTGTGGGGACATTTTATAAACGTGGCATCTGCTGCCAGTGATTTTGGAAACTGCTGCTTTTTGTCAATGGCTTCTTTTTGCAAATTGCTCAAGTTAGTTTCTCTGCACTCCTAAATATCTCTTTCAAGATGTTCTAGCTACTCCTGAACGGCAGGCTCTTGCTGTCAGCCTGGCATACCTGAGGGTGCTGCCTGCTGTCTTCTGACCACCGGTTACACCCGGTGAGCAATTCTAAGGTATTTCTTTTCCAGAATCATATAAGGCAGTGTCCACACTGTATGAAGGAAATAGAAAGCACGTGAGTATCACTGAATGGTGAGCTGCAGAGGAGACTTAATTTCTTTTAAGTCTCATCCTGAACTCAACATTGGTATTGGTTGGAGATAAGCACTGAGACTGTGATCTAAAACAGGATACTTGTTAGGCATATCTTCCTTAATTTTTAATACAAATCCATATATTTTATGCTACTGTGGGAACTGAAAGAAGGAACCTGTCTTCAGAATTGTTTTAAGAAGGAATGAGACTCAGATGGCTTGAATGCTGGGATTCTAGGTGTGCATTTGCCTTGTCCTTAGACTGCTCCCTGAGTGGCCACCATTGGCCGTGTCAAGAGACTAAATTGTGGGGTTGGTGAGTTTTTCATTTAGCCAATATGTTTGTTCTTATGTTAAATTCGCCTTTTGTCTGTGAGCACAAAATTTTGCAGTAAGGAAATTGATAGGAATTTCTTTAACTTCTTGGAAGTCTCTAACCTGGAATGAAATATTCCTTGCAGTCATGCTGTTGAGTTGCTGGATATCTCCTGTGGGTAATACAGCATTAACACGCCGAGATGCCCGGCAAACAAAAGGAGAAAATTGGAACGGAATCTAAATACATGTGTATTTGCTGTTACAGCAGGTTTTTTTTAATAAATGCTTCTGGCCAGACTGCAATACCCTATAGCAGATTTTTGCCAGCCATGGAGTGTCTGTCTGCATGCAAGCTCATCTGGATTGGTGCCCAAAAAGACCAGAAGCCTGGGAGCCATGGTGCACTGAAGGGCAAGAGCCACTTTCTGAGACTCAAACAGAGCAGGGCTCGAGAGCAATGAGTAAACTGGGCAGGTTTTGGACCCCTAAAGGCAGCTGAGCTGTGTGGGTTGCCCCAAAATAGAGAACTTGAAGCATCTGCTAAATCCAGTCCAGTAACCTGGCAGGCAGAGCTGCTGTGCTGCATAGTGAGGGCAGAGTGTACTGCTGAAGCTGCAAGTGTATGCTTCCTTCTCGATTTCACTTGCTTCATTTCTCTGTCATAACCAGACGTTAAGTGAGTGGTGATTTAGCATTTTGGTTTTTGGGCTTTTTGTGGAGCCCAGGAGTGTAATCCTTTCCCCACTCCGGGGTCTGCCCTACAGCTGAGTTGGTTGAGCAGCATTTGCTGCTTATGGACAGGGAGTGGATGCTGAAGAAGAAGCAAGTCTGGACTGAGGGATATTTCAGAGTGATTTCGTCCCTTGCCCATTTTTCCTCTCTTAATACTGCCCAAAGACAGCAATGGTGGCATGTGGACGTGGATCAGCTCCAGCGTGCCTTTGCCTTTGCTTCTCCTGGCAGCTGATGGCTGCTGGGTCTCCTTGCAGCCTCCTGTTGAGTTCAGCTTGGCAAGAGCTTTCTGTGTAAGGAAACTTTTTGCTGGAATTTTTTCACCTTCCTGGCTTGTTGGATGGCAGATTTGGAGCTGCCATGGGCCCTGAGTTCCGTGGGTACTCTATTCCTTACTACTCTTTGACAGAGGTAAAAACCCTTTTCAGTAGATTTAATTTGAAACTGGTATTTGTGAATTATATAATGATGCTGTAATGAGAGTTGAGGGCTCATGTGTTCCTTTTGTAGCATCACAGCACCAGGATTTCATGGAATGGAGAGAGAACTTGGCACCCAGATTAAAAATAATTATACTTGCAAATTTCATTAACTCCTTGAAAAAGGCTTTTGCCTGGAAGCTCTGCTCTCCTTCCTCCCACCACATTTCTGTCAAAGCCTCCCAGCTGAGCAGATTTGAGCCAGGTCAGGGAAATATGAGAGCGGTTCAGATTTATAGTATTTCTTTACTCTAACTGTGGTGTGAGCAATTAGAAATACTTGTAAATCACCAACAGTCCTGTTGCTGTCTAGTAGGTGCTGCTATGCCGGTTTATTCTTTCTAATACTGTTGGTTTAAAATCAAACCAAACCAGCACCCATAGCTGGAAGTGCAATCGTCTTTGTCTGAACTACTTTAGGGTGTTAAGTGCCCTGGCAATTTAAGAGGACCATGGTGGCGTGGCAGTGCTTCCCAGCAGTACTTATTGCAGGAAGAGGTTTGCAGGAAGGAATTCCTGAGGGAGAGCAGTGGGCCTTGCTTGGATTGCTGGGCATCAAGTGTTTGCAAGCAGAGGCAACCAGTTCCTGTGACCTGTGCTTCTTCAGGTTTTCTGTCGGAATGAGGTGTGTTGGTTTAGGTTTTTTTCCTCAAAATCAGTTTAGAAAAGGTAGAGCATGTTAGACAAACAAAGCTAGGACGTGAAAATCAGAGCACTCATGCTAGTGGTGGTGGGAAAGTAGAACTGAGCTGGGTTCCAGGAAATGTCCTCTTCCTTAAGACTGTTCTCAGAATGCTGGTAGTACAGTTTGGCTTGTGCAATTGAGTGAGAGTGAAGGGCTGTTGCTGATGCCATAAGTATAAATAGAAATAAATATTATTCTTAGATTTATTATACATATGAGCTGTTTATTCTATGGGGAATCCTTTCCTCTGGGTTTTTTTTTTATTAGGCTGTTGGAGAAGTTGCACAGTAGCCTTCGCACAGAAGTCTGAATTCAATAATGAAGTAATAACATGGTTTCACAGGGAAAATAATTTTTTACCAACTATACTATCCTGAAGATAAAGACATCTTGACGTATAAGCACCATGAAGGCAGGAAAAGAAAACTGTACTGGGCAATTTTTATCTAGCTTGTAACTGAAGAGATACAATTTAGATATCCCTGGCATAATAAAGTAAACCCCAAAGCATCTCAAGATCATATTATTATTGAGGAAGGAAGAGATGCAGGAGATAGTCCAAAAGCTAAATTCTGTTTTCCATTGACAGGAATAAGTCTTATACTTTGTGTGAGCAGGGACCACACAAAGCAGACCAATACCTCCTGTATATAATAGATTAAAAAAACCTTCCTGGGTATATAAAAGATTAAAAAAAAAAAAGGCAAAACCTTCAACCTACACAACTACCTTTGTTTTTGAGCTTGAAAAGGTGTCAAAGCTATTACAGCAACACATAAATTTAGTTCTCTTTTCTGAAGCAATTTTGGCCACTTTAGGATAAGAAGGTTAAATGGAAGGTGATGTTTGCCTTGTTACCCGAAGCCTCCTCCACCCAGCCCAATATACACCAAAGGGTGATGTCAAGATACTTAGTTTCCCTTAATTTAGTGGACTTATGCAATTTACGGTAATTAAAGTCCTTGACATCTTTTTATTGCTGGGTTCCATTTTCTGTCTGATGGTTGTTCTCTGGCACTGCTGAAAGGCTGAGTCCTGCTGCAGTAGAAAGAGCCTGAAAAGGAAGTCAATTTTGTAACAAGGTGAATTGCACAGCTTCACATGTAAAATAGGCTAACTTGAAATGAAGGAAATAGGGAACACCATTTTTACAGCTGATAGATCCTCAGATGCTATACATTTTTAATACTTCAAATCCAAATATTTTGTGACTTACAGTGTTCTCTTCAAGTTCTCATTTTATGGTGAATGTTCGCAATTACCTTTACTAAGTGCTATCATTCTCCAGTGAAAAATTTGCAAGTTTTATCTTCATTCTCATTTATTAGTTCTTCCCCTTCTACACCCAGAGTACGTTGTTCCAAAGGTATTTTATTTGAAGCAGAGTGCAATTTAGATTCCACTCCATGAAATTAATTTCAAGAGAGACTGTCTATTAAAACTGTGGAAGAAATTCCTTGTAGTGAGATGGTAGGAGTAGTATGTGGCAGAGAACTGGAACCAGACATCTGGCCTGCTGACGCAGCTGCTTCTAGAGCTGATGGACTGAAGGGACCACTGGCGTTTCTTGTGTAGCATTTCTTGGAATATTTAGAGGGTTATATTTTAACAACCTCTATCAGTAACCATACTGAACAAAACCTCCATCCTAGACTTCTCTACTGAAAACATATTTGTCTTGGGAATTGACTTGAAGCTGATTTGGCGGTAAAAATCCATGCCATGCTCTTGTTTCAGCTCCAGTTTTGGCCATGTGTCAGTTATGGCAAGGGATTTTTTTTTCCTGGGCAGATAATTTCCGCTTCATTCAATTGATACTGTATTTTATAGTAGCTAATCTTTGTCTCGTTCATTTTTAAAAGAGTTTCCAAATGTTTTTCTGTGCTGATTGGATTTAATTTTTAACTTGGCATTAGAACTGCTAATAATGACAGTTCTTTGTAGGATAATTTTAATTTTTAATATTGCAGTTATTTTTAACACAGAGACATGTAGCAGATTTCATCTTTCATCTATATATAGGTTCTTTTTGAGGGAGAAGCTTCTCAGCAAACCTTAATTCTTCATTATTTTAGCAGAGCTAAAGGCAGCAACACCTGTAAAGCTGCTTAATGTCAGAGCCCACATCATGTGTTCCTGATTTAGCAAGCGAAAGAGTCAGGCTTGCCAGCCATGACTGAAGTCAGCTGAGCATATAAACAATCCTCCTGACTTGACTAGATCTTGCTAAGGACGATGACAGGTTTGGGTCTTCAGCTGTGGGGCAGCCCAGTGGCCCAGCCCCACAGCTCTCAGCTCAGGTCCCCCTGTGGCAGCTGAGCCTGGGTCACTGCAACACTGAGAGTCTCTCGTGGTCTTGGCTGTCACCATGTTTTAGCCTCTGAAAGCTTGATGAAACCTGAGAATTGGGCCTGCTAGTCAGAGAGCCACCGATCTTTTGACGAAGCCAAAAAAAGCCTCCGAACCAACCTACAGTACACAGGAAATTTTTTGGGAAAACATTTCTGAGGCTTCAGCATTTGGTCCTGAGCGCATTTCTTTGTCAGACCTAATGTTTTTTGCCTTGGCCCTGCAGGTAGGCAAGCTTCTTTATCACAGAGCCAAGTCTCAGTGCTGCTGTGCCCTGAGCAAAGTGTGATAGAAGCAGTCAAGAAGGGAAGAGAGTGAAAGAAAACAGTCCTTGGAAGCAGGAATTGTGGAGGGCAAAGATGCTTGTCTAGGAAGGGGAAGCACAAACACAGAGTTGTTTGTATCTCCTGTGTGAATTGGGGTGCAGCAGTCTGTGACCCGGGGATCTCACGCTCTGTGTGTTGGACGGATGGGCTCGTGTTCTCAAGAGAAATTACTCCTTTTGAAGTGTATGGTGCTGAATTTCTTAGAACTCTATCCAGGCTGGCCCACTGTCCTGTAGACATGGCTAATAGCCAGCCCTGCCTGGTGTTCTACTTCAGTGCCCATTCTTGTTCTCCATGAAAAATGGAGAATGATTTCTCCTGCTTCACTTTCCCAGGTTCCCTCCTGAAGGCACCGTGCAGTTTAAGCTTCTCTTTCTGAGGTTTTCTCACAAGCCTGCTCACGTTTTTGTGCAGAACCTACTGCTCAGAGGTGGCTGTTCAGTGCTGATCTCTTCAAGTTTCCCTCTCCATCTTTCCACTTACACATACACTTTGAGAATGACTCCTCTTGTGTCAGATTTTTCTCTGGCTCTTTGAGGCGGCGCTTTCATTGTTTCTCTACTGTTTTTAAACAGTTGTGCGTATTTGCGGTGGTTTTGTGAATGATGTAAGTACCTGTCAAAGAAATCACTTTACTGAGCAGCAGACTACCCACTCATCTTCAGTACGTGGAAAGTAGGAACAAATCATCTCTCTTCTAAGAAAGAATTGGCGAAGTTTGGAAATGCGTCGAAAAAATACTGCAATTGTAGCAGTACTTGCCATGCTGAAAAGAAAATCGAGCTGCTCCCAGAAATACAGCTCAGCCTTGTTCTTGTAGCAGTCGTGTTTACAACCTGCTTTAGCTTGAAGGATTTGTTGACTGCTTTTTGATTTGCAGCTATTACAGTAGCAAATTGGTGGTGATGTCATGAAGCAGTTTAAAGTGCCTCTTTCCAATCCGGTACCATCCCATAATAAAACTGACATTAAACATTAATGTGTGTGCTTTACTGATGAGCAGAAAGAGATGTAACAGTGTATTACTTTTTAATTCCTGATTAAGACTTTAAGAGGATGTCTTGTTCTATTATCTATGCAAATTGGCGGCAATGATGGCAATAAATCAGAAAAGAAGGACTTAAAATAAACCGCATCAATCGACCTGATGCACGATTGATTTCTCATGCTCATCAAATCCCTGGATGCTTTGTGGTTTTTCTTACTGTGACAGGATTACTTCCCTTGATCTATGGTACTGAGTGGTCTGGATTTATTTTTTTTCCTAAAATCGTGAGTGTGCTTGGTGAAGTTTATAATAATTAGGAGGGGATATGCTCATTGAGGCAAATAGATGGGCCCACCCAGCATCTGTTTTTAGAGGACAACAAGGGCTTTGGTTTAGTTTGGTTTCGTGGTGTTTTTATTTTTGTTTATTTGTTTTAGTTCATTTTGCAGAAAGTGGTGTCACTCCTGAGACATTCCCTGCAATATTCTGCCTTCTTTTGTTAGTTGAACCACTTGGACTGGAGTAAAATATGGATGAAAATTAAATTAATGTTGAAAGTATTGACATCAGAGTGATGATCCATCTTAGGCTCTTAAGAAGAGAGATGACTCTTCTCCTAGTATGCATTTTTTCTTCGTGAGATACTAGATCATTTTGTAGAATAACATGAAATGTTTTGTAGTGACAGCAGAACTTGATATTCACTAATAAGTTAATGACATTGAAAAGAATATATTAAGTGTAGAGACATATTTGTCAGCCATTAATATTACTGGGAACAAAATTAGGTTCATAATTCATAATATGGATTGACGTCTTCATAATATATAAATAATAAAAGAGCTGTTAATTTATTTCAAGTGAGTGAATGCTGATAATACCCAGAGCTAACTCACCATGTCATTGCTGCTCATATTTTATCTTGAGAACAAACTTGCATGAGCTTTTGAGGCATCTCAGATGAATTGATCCACTTTGGCTGTTGCTGTTTTTTAACCCCAGCCAGCACAGAACCTCACAGAACTGCTCCCTCATTCCCCACCGTTGGATAAGGAAGAGAATCGCGAGGGTAAAAGTGAGAAAATTTGGAAGTTGAGATAAAGACAGGTCAATAGGTAAAGCAAAATCCACATGTGCAACAAAGGAAACCAAGGAATTCATTCACCACTTCCCATGGGCAGGCAGGTGTTCAGCCATCCCCAGGAAAGCCGGGCTCCATCACAGGTAGCAGTAACTTGGTACGTGCTGACCATGAGGCCGTGTGGTCTGGGATCTCCCCAGGGTCACTCCGGGTCAGCTGTCCTGGCTGTGTCCCCTCTGCAGCCCCCTCGCTGGTGGGGTGGGATGAGGAGCAGAAGACGCCTTGGCTCTGTGCAAGTGGTGCTTAGTGATAAGGAAAACATTCCTGCTTTATCAATACTGCTGCCGGCACAAATCCGAAACACAGCCCTATATGAGCTCCCGTGAAGCAAATTAACTCTTTCCCGGCCAAAACCAGCACAGCTGTCAACATATGAACTCAGCCCAGGGCAAATACAAGTTAATGTGATTCTGTCTATGCCTTCTTTAGCCCCGTGGTAAGAGAAGTCACGGTACCAGCAGCTGAGTCTCTGCACAGGTAGAACATTTCTGCTCGTGTGTGGTGACTGGTGGAGCCACGTGACTGAGCCTTGCCCAATATTTGCAAAAACAGATGCTTAGTCCCTTGAGTTTCCTGTCTTTGTTTCATGTTTCTGCTGAGTCCACGAGAGCTGTGCAGAGTTCACCCGCGTGTGAGGTTGGGGTTAGTCTGGATAACGTTCATCCATAGTAATTTCCACTGAAGCTGTTACCCAAGGATTTGTCTGAATAATTTTCAATCATATGGTGTCTCTGATCTTTTCACATAATGAATTCCATTTTTGATCTACTGAAATTTTGCTCAGTTTCATAGAGTTCTCGGTAGGATTAAAGATAAACTCATTGAGATAAGAGTTGTGATGTAAGAAGCTCACTGCTCTAACTGCAGTTGCTATGATTGACTATATTTTTTGCATTACATTTTTCCAATTTATCAAAGGCAAAGAAGGAATTTGTTTTACTGGACTGGTGAGAGAGCCCAGTGTGTGTTTTGCCATGCTATAAGTGGGTGCAGTAAATAACTATCCTTGCTAACAGGGTGAAAAAACCAGTGGATTACAGTGGATGAAAGAAGGGAGAATGGAGAAAAGGGGAATGGGACACCAAAGCAGTTGGTGAGATAACATGGTTATACAGAGCAGTTGATGCATCTCCCGAGTACTAATGATAGATTTGAGTTGCAGCAATACATTATGGAGCTTCCATGAGTGAGTGCCTCAGCTTTGTAATCTATTTTTTTTATTTGACAAGCAGTGAGAGGGTAGAAGCATGCTCATGTGAGTGAATCAAGAGACGTAGGGGGAGAGAATGAAAAACAAATGAGGCATCTTGAAGAGTGTGTGTGTAGAGAAACTGTTAGGGGTGTGTGTCAGACCATTACAGCCAGCAGTGATGGTGGCTCTACCCTCTCTTCCAGTGACTAAAAGATACCTCACTGACTCAGAGAGCAACACTGCTAATGGATCATCCAAAGAGCTCTTTCAAATCCTCTTAATTATGCCCACCGATAGTAACATGTGTGATTAAGTGCACTCAAAACCTTGGAAGCATTAAGGGTATGTGTGAATACTCTCACAGATGTGCTTTTTGTGCCCTTTTTCTGAAATAGTGCCTCCAGAACTGTAGCTGGTATGTCCAGCAGAATAATTCATTCTATACCTTGTGGACATGAGCTCTATTTCTGCACAATCCAGGTGAGCAGCTTCCCAGTGGTGGAAAGGTGGTTTCAATCCTAAATTGCTATTAAAATTAAGCTTCCTGTTGCCTTCAATAAATGTAGGATTATGGCTTCAGTGCCACAGGGATATGAGGTTAAAAGGAATCAGGTGGTGCTTTCAGCCTGAGATGCCACAATGAAAGGAGCACAAGTTCCTTTTCGGCATCCATAGCAATTAAAAAGAATTCAAGTCATGAAAGCTCAAACTGGTTCTTTAATTTCATTTAAAGTGTTTCTTTAAAGTGATTTCAGTATTGGAAGTTATTGGACTGTAAAAGAGACCAACTGCTTTAGTTGACTTCTCGGAAGTAATTACACCCCACATGCTGTGCTTCCATAAAACCGGATCTGTTCCCTGAATGCAAGGTGGGAAACTACCAGGTGCAATGGAAGTTTAACTGCTGAATATGCAGAAAGTCTGCAATGAGCTTTTAAATTTTTACAAACAATTGGCTGACTTAAATTAATGAAATCTTAACAAAGAGCGATTTCACAGATTGAGAGATTTTCATTTCCGTGCACTTGATGTGGGAATCCAGGGATGTGTGAGGTTTTTAGGTTTTTTAAAGGCTAGAACATTTTTTTAGGTAAACCAATGGAGAGCCTGCTTTAAACGTAAACCCAACAGAAATGGGGTCATTTTGGTGAAGGATGATGTTCTGTGGGTTCATACTGCTTGCTTTACTTGGACCAGGGTTCCCAGTGACACGAGGAAAACTTTTGTCTGTATGGGTGTTAGAGTTTGGGCCTTTCCGTAGAGTCACAGAATATGGGAATGCTGTTGGCTCTAAGGAAGAATACCCTTTTTCCTTAGCTGAATTTGAAGTGAAGCCATATAGCATTAACTAGTCTCCCTGGGAAACATTTTACCTTGGAGTAAAACAACCTGAGGGTTACATTTTGTTCCTCCTCAGAGGTATCATGAAATTCAAATGAAGGAAAGGCAACAGGGTTGCATTGTTAAAAAACAGTGAGTCCATCTTCTCTGCTCCATAGAAAGATGTTACATTTTCACATTTTCTTCTGCAAGGTGACTCCTGGGTTTGGTCCTCTCCCGTACCTGCTGCTGATGCAGGGGGCTCACAGAGGTCACTACAAAGGGGCTTGAGGTGGCTGTGCTGCTGGCCTCCAATTTCTTTTTTGTGCTTCACATATGGTAAAAACAAGTTTGGTGCCTTCTCCGAAATGCAACATGACAGTCAGAAATTGACTTGTTCTCATGAGAACTTTCCTGCCAATAATGAGAATTTTAGGAAGGGCTGTAAAGATGACAAGAAAATATAGAAATGTGCACACAAAGCAGAATTCCTGAATCTTTTAATCTGCTACTTCACTGCTCTTCTCTGCCATTGTCTGTTAATACTTTCCATTTTGATTTTAAATGAAACTTTAGCATAGAGCTGAATACATAATTGCATTTACTTTTTTGGCTCTGTGCTTGATTTAAAATAGTACATAAAAACAAAATAGATATGCTCTGAAACTAAAAGAAAATTTGTCAGCATGTCTCACTGATACGAATATATATTTTTAACTCAAACCAAAAATAAAAAATAAAAAACCTTTGAAGCATCTTTATCTTCTTGAAATGAGTTAATTGCTAGAGAATCATGATTCATAAAACAAGAACACATCTGGGACGTAGCACTTTTTCCCAGTAGTTCCTGCATGAGCTGATGAACCTTGGATTGTGGGTTTGAACTCATTTCCCTTTTCTGCCTGAGGGAATTTAAATGCCTTTCTCCTGCATCCCTGGAAAGTATCTCGCTGCTGAGCAGTGGAGTCAGTGTGGGCTCAGCTGATTACTTAAGGAAATAAAGCAGTGTCGAGTAGGCAGATTGAAAACTGCCCCTCTCGCTTCCCGCGGGGCTCGGGGGAGCCCTGACACCTTCCTGGGCCACGGACACTGTGAGATCAAACCTGCCCCAGTGCAGGCACGAGCTCCTGGAGCAGGTGAGTGCTCCAGCTAAGAGCAGGTGACCATGGGGCTTCTGTCAGCCTGGCTGAACCCCTCTGTTTTGCCACCTAAAGTCGCTTGTGCAGATTTAACCCAAACCATGAGCTGACCAAAGCTTTCTGGGCGAGCGCTGTGTTAGGCAGACTTTATTTCCCCCTACCTTTTCTCCATCATGGGGTGTATTCTGCATTGGGAAGACACATCTTGCCCAGCCTATTCAGGTGCAGCAAATCTCAGAGTTGTTGCAATTGAGTAGATACGTTAGGACCTCCACTGCGTGGGTTTCCTGTCTGGCTTTCTGGCTCGTACCTTCCTCTTGCTTCCCCTCAGTGAGGAGCTGGGGTCACCCCACAGCTTCTCTGAGACAAGGGTGTCTGGTGTCAGGGGACTTGTGAAGCTCAAGGGCTTTTGGAGGAAACTCAAGTTAACAGGCATTTCACACAAAATTATACTTTTAAATGCTCCTAGGCACCGGGAGCTGCCGTGGATCTTGATGAATGCCTCGTTGTCAGCGCCACTGCTTGAGGGAGTACAGGGGTTTGTTGGTGTAAGGAATGTGGTATTAAATAATATCCAGGAAGTTATTCCTTTTCTTTCAATTCAATCATTACGGGCAATTCCAGAAAGGATTCCGTAGTCACATGCACGTGTGGGTTTAAGCTTGACCCCCTTACAGGGGGCTGTGCTGCTTTTGCCCAAAGGTTGGTGGATTTTTTTACAGTATGTCAGAGCATACATAATGTTCTCACAAAGCTGTAACATGAAGGACACGTTAGCCTGGAGATAAAATAAACCATCTGTCCAGCTACTAGCAGGACACTCCTCTGAAGGTCTCACGCAAAGCTGGAGCCTCAGGAGAGCCCCCAGTCAGCTGTGGAAGTTGAGGGTGCCCAATTCTGAGTCAAGGGTGCCTATTCGTGTTTCCCCACGTCAGAAGAATCCCTGATTTTTCCGTCTGTATATAGCACAGTCAGGATGTTTTGTCTTTTGAGCACTTGAAAGTTAATCCTGAGGAAAACCAGTCTTCAGTGGGGAAAGTCTGGGTAGGTCATGTTGCCTGGGATTTAACAGAGGGAAGCTGAGGATGTTTGATATGTAAAGGCTGAAAAAGTTGTAAAATGGAGGAGAAAACTGAGCATCTCAGGGTTTTTCAGGAACGTTCAGGTGAAAATGTAGCCTGTTAAAGACACTAAAAAAAAAAACCAAAACCAAGCAAACAGTGAAGACTTACTTTATTTGTATTTGTATTGCTTTTTTCTCAGGTCTACTTTTTTTTTTTGCTATAGAGAGAAAACCCATTATTTTAACTCTTATCTAGCATTTTCTATGTAGTTAGTTAATTCATTAATAAAGCTTAATTTATATACAGTGATAATAGCTTGCAGGCTTCCTTTCTTCTCTTTCATTTTCACTGAACGATAAAGCTGGATGTTTTTTATGTTGCCTTAGCTAAATCCTCTCTAATCAATATATCCTGCAAATCACCTGACTAATTTTATCTGGAAGTCATTTGAGGAGGATAAACTGCAAAGCCTGTGCTTTGAGATGAACCATCCAGTGAGTAATATTTCAAACAGGCAAATGGATTAGAGCTTTTCACATACTTCACTGCTTGTTCATTTAAAGTGCTGCTTCCTACTGCAGGTTTTTTCCAAGCCTGTTTTTGTTCTTTTACTTCTGAAAGTCTGCCTGTGTGATATCATTACATCACCTGCTAGTTTTGTCGTGTGCTTATTAATTTAAATTTTAAGCCCATAGGTCAGGTGTGTGCATTTCCCAAGCCTTGTGTGCTGGGCTTTTGCTCTTCTAGACCCTGCAGCTTATGGAAGAGTATTTCAACATCCTTGAGCCTTGCACAAATCCTGGCACTTTGTGGTTGGTGGTGATACTGCCACTCCGTAGGCAAGTCGGATGTTGCCTTGTTGAGGTTGCCTGAGAGGTTTTTTTGCTCCTTTTCATTTTCCTGAAGCGCTTAGTGAGGGAGGAATTCAGGTAACTCTTTCCTAGAGCTCTGGAGCTCTGAAGATATTCAGAAGCTGTGAAACTCCCTGCATTCAATCAAGGTGATCACTTTTTAACAAACCTCTGAGCTAGTTCTGCTTAAATATAGAGTAGTGGCAAAAATCAGCTTAAATGCTGATGCCCCCAAATTTCTGTTTGCTTTGTACTGGCTGTGGGCCAAGAAGGCAGGAATTAACTCTGTGGCTGTTCTTTCATTAAGTGTGACAAAGAACTCAATTTATTGTTAAGCTGGTATGGGAGTTTCCTGAGGTTAGATGTAGGAAGTTGAGAGCAAAGCCTACAAGCAATCTTGTACAGCTCAATCAAGAATTCATTCAGACTCAGGAGCTGTGGTTTTGGTGCATGTTACTGCTTGGGAGAGGCAAGCTTTAGATTAAGGGAAATACATCTTGAAACGTTATGTGTTAGAAGTGAAGTGCACAGTGGGTTTCCTGTCTTTGTCAGCATTATATTGCTCACTGGAAGTTTGAAAACTGGGGAAGAAATGCTTATGTATTCAGTGTACGAACAGTGTGGGGCATGAACTGAATCTTCAAACTGGGTGAGAACCACTGCGCTCCACTGGGCCCTGTGCTTCACTTCCACCTCTGGAGAGTGAAAGTATCTTCACTTACTGGACGTGGGTAGAAGTCTCTTGCTAGGCTGATTATTATGGGCTGGTGGCATGTAGACTTTTGTTGCCTGTGTGCAGGGACTGCCTTTGTAATTGCATTTAAGAATATGGTCGGATATATGGTACAAAACTCCTGAAATCACATTTTCTGAGTGGTAGCTTTCCAGCTGAGGTGCTCCTGTGACAGTAAATATCCTCATGGTTAGTGGAGGGGTAACTGCTCACTGGGTCCTACATTTCAGCTGAATTGAGAGAAAGTGAATATAATGGTCATTTAGTGAAGTTACAGAGGAGTTTATTTTTAGGACAGAAGAAACCTTTGGAATTGCCTTAAATGTTTTTTGAGCCTAGAAAAGAAAACCCCAGCTGAGGTTTGAGCACTGGGGCAAAAGAAAAGCCTGTGATAGACTTTGTTCTCTGTACAGACTGGCATGAGTTGATCTGTATGGGTTAAATCATTGTGGTGGCCAAACAGACTTGCATAGCTCATGTAATCAGTATCATAAAAAGGGATATTGTTTTTTATGCCTGTATCTGTGATTGGATGCTGCTGGTGCTCTGTGTGCTTCTGCCTTTATCTGTTCATTTCTTAAATTGCCTGATTGTTACATTGTGCGGATTTTTGTAGCTTTCTCTAAGTCTACAAGATTTTAGATTAATGCTAAGAGATTTAACAACAATTTCCAGAGTGTTTCATTATCTTCATGCTGTTATATGTCTCAGCTTCTGACATCTAAGGCTTTGTCTGTACCTATTTTAGTGAATTTTTGTGACAAATATTAAAACCAGACAATCAGACCAAGAGGTGAAGCTCATAGACTTAGGCCAGTACAAATCAATAGAACATGAAAGCAAAATTCAAAAGATAGCTACAAGCTGAGGTGCATTGGCAGCTGCTGGACAGAGCTTTCCTGTGCTAGTCTGATTGAAGTTAAATTTTACCTTTACATAAGTTGACAGAGCAAAAGGTGTAGAGTGGGCTTGTCTTTGGCTTTCATCTTCAGTAAATATAAATCACCGGTGGTGCTTGGACTGAAATGGAATGGTGACAGCTTCTGATGTGCAGGAGGAGGTAATGATGTCATTTTATCAGAATATCTTACAGTCTTCAATTTCTGTCATAATATCTTCAATTTTGACTTCTAGGATAGTTACTGAACCCTGTTGAGAAAGAGTTTGTGACCCTTAGCATATTTCCAATGCTACACTGAAGGTTATTATCACTATTTCTAATAGGACTGTTGGCAAACTCTTAATTAAATATGTTTACAGTTTGCTGACACTAAACGGTGTGAAATTTTCTCTTTACCAGAGCAGTCAGCAGCCACACTGCACTGCAGTTACAGTAACCTAATTCTAGCACAGCCACAGAGCATCAGTTGCTCTCAATTTGGTGAGTTACCTGAAACCTGTGTTGATCTCATAGGGGAGATCATGAGAAAGTTTAAACGTTGCAAATACTGTGCAGTGGTGTTGTTACTGAATGGTTCACATCAAAGGTGTGCTTGTCTCTGACCTTCTGGAACTGTCAAGGTGTGGTAAAGTGGCAAACATGGACTGTGTTTAGTACAAGCAGTTAGTAAGCTCCCTCCTTGGAAGCACAGTTACCTGCTGTAGTGTTGCTGAGCAGCTGACGGCGATGAGGTGTTTAGCCTCTATGCGAAATTTGAATGAAAGCATAACAGTCTTTGTTCTCTCGATGTCCTTCTCTGCCTGCCTCTGCAAAACCTTTCCCTGCTCTGCAGCCCACCTGGCAGGCTGGTGAGCTGCTGAGACCTTCTCTGGCAGTGCTGGCTCGAGGCCACGGGGGAGCAAAGCCTCTTCCCCCGCGAGCCCATCCGCGGCGAGAGCGCGGTTCGTCCCTGTCCAGAGACCCGCCTCACCCACAGCTGCTGAGGAGCTGCCAGGCTCCGCTCTGCCTGCCCCTGAGCGCCTGTCCATGTGGCAAGGCTTCCTTGGAAACAGTCTCATCCTGCCTGAGGGAGGCATTGTCCTGCTCCTTGCAACTGGGACACGTGTGGAGCTTGCCGTGTTAGTAACTACGAAGGGCAGCAGTGGGAATGTGACAACTGCTTCTACTGAGATGGAGGAGGGCTGTATTTGCCTTGCAGGTTGTCTTATCGTATGACAGAAACAGAAGATGGGATGGGGGATTTCAAGCATCTATGAAATGCTCCTGGCATGGGCAGTGCTTGTAAAATCAATATCAACAAAATGCTGCTCTGTGCTTCTGCTGAACACTTGCATTCTGCAGCTCTGGGTTGTGTCGCACTTCTGAATGTCTTAATGGGGCAGAACGTGCTTTCACAAATGAAATCAAAATTATCCACGGAGGAAATGGAAGAGCAGAAATGTGCAGATAACGTGGCTGTTTCCAAATGAACATTGCTGTGTGATCAATACTCATTTTGAGAACACAGTTTGCTTTGGCCTCGCCGGAGTCTTTTCCTGGTGAACGACACGTGTTTGAAAACACCAAGCCATCCATGTTCCCAGGGTAGTTCAGTAGCCTTATCTGGGAGGAGGAGGAGGGACCTTGGAGGATGGTAGGTCCAGGATTCAGGAACATGCAGTTGTCCAGAAGCTGGTCCCAGGCACACAGCACCTCACATGTGCCCCACAGAGGGGCCAACAGGCCTCTGGAGCTTCAGCACGTGTTGAAGGATTAGGGTCGAGCCTGAAATCAGCTGGAAGCTGTCCAGGGGAATCTAGATGTGGTCTACAGAAAACAGAACAGCACATTTCAAAATACTCAGGTCTGCTGTCATCTGCCTCCAGAGCTCAAGGTGATGGTAGGTGGGGTTGATTGAGGAGACAAGTGATTGATGTACCAAATAAAGCACGGGTGTGAAGAGACCTGGAAAAGGGCCTAAATTTCTTATAAAATAGATGAAAGTAACAATGTAACTGAAATGTAAATGAGGGAGAGATGACTGTAACCTGCTTTGCATTTCAGGTCTGCTTAAAGCAAACAAACCAACCCTGCAGGGTTTTTTCTTTTTAATGTTTTGGGTTTTATTTTTAATAGGGTCAAAATTAAATGGCATTTTTGTTGGACCTGAACTGAAATTTGGTTTTACACTTTTCAGACTGGTGATGGATGTAAAGATATGGCTTTACTGCCCAAGACAGAAGGGATAATCATCTTCTGCACAGTTTTATTATGAACCAAAAGGGCTTTCTCCCTTTTGCAGTGTTTCCCCTACTCCTGGCCACACTTTGGCAGTTTAGCTGTGTGTTCCCATCATTGCTGGCACAGCTGAGCAGGGTTCAGTAAGGCAGTACCCGGTCTGGGTGGCATCTCATAGCAAAATGCCTGTTAGCTGAAATAAGTGATTTCAGGATATTTTTGAACATCAAAGGATGACCAATACCTTGGAGCTCTTTGGGAGGAAAGGTGCACCAATGCAGCGTGCTCTGTGGGTGCCCAGTGACTACTCACTCCGCTCTCCCAGGTGCCAGGCTCGCAGGTTGTGTGGTAAATGAGAGGAGGGTTTCTTTCACTGAAAAGCGTGTCCTTATCTTCTGTCTTGTGTGGCTCACACGTTATTTTCCCACTGTAGAAAGCAGCCCTTGAAAAACGTCTGTGGTTTAGCTGTGTGTAGCATTGTGGGCACATATGTCTAAAACTGTTTGTTCAAATGGCCAGTGTTTCATTGCCAGCATTGTTTTCTTGGATACGGTAAACATGCTGAAGTGTGTTCAGTGCCTGAAAATCAGAAATAGGTCATTGTTTGGTTCCCAAAGCATTGTGGATTCTTTAATCACCACTGCTGAGATATTTTCCGTCTTTTAGACTGTAATAAAAGTTCCGAGAACTTAATGCAAACACCTGACCTTAATCTGATGTTAACTTCTAAATGGTGGGGCAGGGGACCAAGAGGTTTTCCATCATTTTATTTGTCCTAAGCTTAGCTGAAGATGATTGTGTTGCTTGGTGGAGCCCCCCTTGGTAAGCAGTAGCATTTTGTAAGGGCTGATGCCTGGACTGACCGAGGTTCTGCTTGTGGTGAAGCAGGCACAGAGTAAATATGAACCAGGACTTGAGAGAACGGCAGAGACAGTGCTAATTAGAGCCTGTTTGGCCATTCACAAGGGAAACCATTTTCCCCCTTGACTGGATATTTGAGATTCTGAGCCTGAGGATGCTCTTCTTGGGAAGGCTGGGGCGTGCTGCTTCCCGTGGATGTCAGTGGAGCAAGGGCACGAGTACCTTGGAAGTAGGGTTGGAGCCCAAGGCTGCAGTAGGATATGACAAGTTGCAGGAGTTATACAAAATTAGCTTAAGGGAAAAATCTATGATCTTCAAAAAGATAATGTACTTAGCTGGTTAATAGGGGGCCTGCTGGTCTGCAGATGCCGAGTCATTTACTAATTGCCTCACTTGCATCATCGCATTAAATTTTAGATCTGATCTCTAGTCCTCTGCTATGCCATGGAGTAAAAGGAAATCATGTGCTGCCTCCCCATCTGCTGGCATGCATTGACCTTTGAAACCCAGGCTCTGTCTCGGAAACAGCATTGGGAGTCCAGGAGCACTGCATCCTCCAGCTCTGCTGGGCCCAGCTCAGTCTCCTGCCTGAGGAGCAACCCTCTGTGTGTCCACAGGCTTGGCATGCTCTGGAAAATAATCAAGGTCATGCCAGGCTGACCTTTGCTGGAAATGCATCTCATCCTCTCTGTATTGTCATCTTTAAAAAGGGAAATTTAAATTAGTGATGAAAGAGATTTTGGGGGCCTGAGGGTGTGTTTTTGCAGTACAACGGACAGTGAAGCAAAAGCTGCAAAAAATTAAATGTTCGTATCCTTTGAAGTCAGGCTAGGGTACTGTGATTCTGTTTTGATTCATGCCTGCTGGCAAAAATAAAGCAGGTTGTCAGTAAAGAAAGCCTTTCTTCAAATCTATTTATTACAGCTAAAATATTCAACCCACTGGTTGGTTGTTGTATTGGTGCTGGCAACTATTGCAAAATTAGTAATGCCTCAGAGCTGCCAGGAGCCAAAGTGAAGGGCCTGGAGTGAACCGAGTCCTGTGCTCTTGGAGCAGTGTTCCCTTGCTCTGCGAAGGGCTGTGCAAACATGGATCAGAGCAGCAGTGGCACTAAAGGAGCCCTGCAGCACCCGGGCTCGTGGCTGAGCTGGGGAGAGTCTGTTGGGACTTCTGCCCCACGGATGCTTCACAACAGCCTCAGCCTCAGTGCCTTTGTTAAGCAGCTCTTGCCTTCAGAGGCTTAAAGAAGGAAGGACATGGCAGGTTCCTGACAGCACGTGAGGCACAACTGGTGCAAATGGCCATCAGTTCCGGCCACTCCTCTGTGAGCACAGGTGGCACTGCCCCGCAATACCCGCTCTTCCCATCAGCTGCCCGAGGGCAGAGCTGGCTGGCAGATTGGGGGTCTGGAATTACACTGGGGGAATGCTGTCCATTCCCTGGGATGCAGTCCGTGAGGAACAGGCACTCTGTGGTGTTGGGAAGTTTCCAAAACACCTATTCCTGGCTTAAGGACAGTGGGATGGCTCTGTAGCTCTCCAGGGCTGTGTGTCACTGCCTACCTTGCCTGGGGGTTAAAGATTTTGCTGCACACATTTATCACTGCAATCAGGTTCCAAAAATGAGTTTAGCTACATTTTGTAGAATATTATAACAGGAAAAAGAAAGTAAAGTCTACTTTAAAAATATCTCAGGTACACGAGTAGATAAGTCAGTGAAGATGCCTGTGTGGTATCAAGTTTAGAGAAACTAGATTTATACAGATGTCTGTTCAAGGGCTGTCTGAGATACGACTGCACTGGCTGCCCTGCTGAATGCTTTGTTGGTGAAGCATCAGATGTTTCACTGGCTTTATTTGAAGCTTCAGTCTTCACAGCCGCATTTTCAGCATTTAAAGAAATAAATCACAAACACCCTGAGCTTGCAGTTGACTCCTGTGAAATTACTTTCTCTAAGAGGAGTAGCTGAGGACCTGAATGTATAAACCTTGTGTGGCTTGATCTATCTGGCCCTGCATTAGTGGGGTGTGAGCTGGATGGCCTCCAGAGGTCCCTTCTGACCTCAGTTATTCTGGCGTTCCGTAAAATCACTTTGAGTGTATTTACTGGCAGAAGCAGATATTTTTTAAAGCAGGATGGGCTGTATTTAATTTGCTGAAATTCATTTGTTCGTTGTTTAAACTGCAGTTCCCTACTTTATTGTTATATATCTTAATGCAGTTTCCATTTTGAGCTTTGCTACCAGCACGTCAAGCTTTTCATCCTTGAGAACTTTCTGGGAAACCTACCTCAAGTCACACGGACCACTCTCTGCATCATCTGTTGCTTTTTAGGACCCTTATTGACTATTGTCCAGTAACCTCTTCCGAGCAAAGGCTTGTCTTTGTACCCTGTATCAGAAGTCAGACTGCACAGGTCAAAACCTCAGTGTGCTCTGTCACCCCAAAATCAGGTTTCTGTAGCCTGGGGTGGAGGCACCCAGGGAAGAGCACGGAGCTGCTACATCAGTGGTTGATTTGCTGGTGAGCAGTTCTCCCTCTGCTCTGGCTGCTTTCATGGTTCTGAGCTGAGCATCACACTGGTGCACATATATAACTTCCCTTCTCACCTTTTCTGGCTCACAGTCTCTGTGTCTTCTACAGAGATTTCAGTGTAAACATTCACAACCAGAGTGCGTGGACACAGTGATGTGACAGCCAAGTGGTTAATTATAAATGAAAGAAAAACCCCTTTAAGCCGTGCCAGTCCATTCAAGTGATCCAGATTTGTCTGATAGCCTGTGTGATCATGCTTCAGTTAACTCCGTCACAGTGGATTTTGTGTGGTTTGCAATCTCCCCAACGTTCAACTCTTGTTCATTGTTTTTGACACCGAATTTTGTTGCAAACCTTTGAAGTGGTCAGAAATGATAAGCTAAAAAACTCCAAAAACCTATTTTCTTTAATCTTTCTGCTAGATCTTCGAGATCTTGAGTGCAGTATTGATGGAGCTTTCCTTTGGAATATGAAAAGGGTTTCCACTGGTCATCCAAACAATAAATGACATGTAATTGTAACAAGCAATTATATACTATAATTAGATACCAGTGCCGTAAAATCGCTTGAAAATCAACAGATGTGAAGGGAATGGGTGCTATTTTTAGACTAGGACTCCAGATTGGAGAACAAAATCCTAAACCAGATTTTGATTGATTTCTAGCCCCGTGGGAGAATCACAGACCAGGGAGCATAGGACCGACTGCCTAGAGGAAAGTCTGTGCTAGCAGGTGCCCCACATCCCTGTCGCTGGGGAGCAGACGTGGCTCTGAGATGCAGCCAGAACATTTACAGGACTAGTAGGGCACTTTGAGTGCAGGGCTGAATGAAATCCTGCTGGGTTTTCCTTGCCTAAGACCATCCCTAGGGTGCCCTCTCGACAGCTGTCTTCAGGCTCTGGTCTCTGAATCTGCTCCTGTGCTGCTGCTGCAGCAGGAGGCAGAGGCTGCTGTTTGTGCTCCAGCTCTGTAAATCACTCCAGCAGTGAACGGTTTCATGCCTGTGATTTAACTCTAGAGGAAACTGCTGCTGAGAACATGACAAAGAATAGAGCAGTGTGGAGGTTTTACAGTGAGGCGGGCTGAGTATTTACATCCTCTTCACTTTATTTGGTTCTTTATAGTGTATTGGTGCCATACAATGCCCAGCCCTGAGCTCCTGGGCAGCAGTGGTGCAGTACAGATGGATTCTGCCCTGGTCTCAGTGGGGAGGGGAGAGTTCCTGGCCCCGTGGCATCAAGCACAAAGTGGGAGAGAGCTAAGCAGGAGTTTTTGCACCTCTGGTGCTCATGGGAGTGCAGGATCCAGCATTTTGCCTGCTTCAGGGTAGTCATTGCCTCACAGGGAAGTTGATGGCCTCATAACATGGCCTGCAAGTGTGTGATCCACCTCTGCATCCAGGTCTACAACCCCTCCTCACCCTCAGGGATTCTGGCTGTAGCTGGTGTTGGTTTTGATGTGTATGAGCTTCCTCTCCAGGCAGAGATTTGTCACTATCGTCGCCTTTCACAGCTTACTGGAAAAAATATAAAGACTAATTTTTAAAATATATTTTAATTTGTTAATCTTTTATTATGCTGGAGCTAGACATCTCTGGGGGTGTAATTGGAGAAAATAGTAATTGCAGGGCTTGCTCACACGAGTAGCTTCTTCCCATAGGTATGATATGTTATGGCAGTGTGTCTAAGACATTATTTTAATTGGTCTGATGCAGACCTTTCTGAGGTGAATGATTTATCTTTATTTTATTACTTCATTTCTACTTCATTACTTCATTTGCTACCTGTCATAAAAGGGGAGACAAGGAGGCCGGCGTCTGTACTGAGGATGCAGAGGACCAGTGCCTTTTATAAATCATCCTGATGGTGGTGAACATTTTTATGTCTGTGATCTGAGCTATGAAGGAAAGTGCTGCTCAGCTACTGATGAAACAGAATGGAGTGTGATAAAAGAAGCAGGAAAGTCCATGCTGAAAATAATGGGGACAAAAGTTGTGCAACATCAGTGACTGTAACTTACGGGAACGCAGGAGAGAAAAAAAAAAAAGTGTACTTTGTTCCTCCACTTTTTCACTTAGTGTAAACTCATGCCCTAGGCAATAACAAATAATAAAAATAACAGTGAAGCAAGAAATGCTGCACAACAAACCACATCTTTAGTTTTTTCCCTCTTCTTTCTCTGTCTTGCTAAGAAGAGATTACAGGCAGAGCATTGCTTTTTCTTTCCAGTGTCACTAAAAGCATTTGAGATTCACTGCAGTTCATTGGCCCTGCTTTCTGCATTATAGAGCTTGAACAATTTGTGAGAGCAGTTACTAAGTAAAATGAGCATTTTATTATTGGGCAGACGGTCTTTGGAATCAGAGCTGAAAACTGTACGTGCTGTAGATCTCTTGCCTATGTTAACTGTTCCTGCTGTCCATGAACCACCTAATAGGCTGCCTTCTTTCTCGTGCCATTTGAAGTCATATTTAGCATCCTCAAGGACTACGCTTTTGCTCCTGCTAGGTGTATGAACTTTAAAAGGAACAAGAATTAGTTGGACTCTCCTCTGACTGAAGCCAGCACAGCAGTGTTGGTCATGTTCCAGCTGGACGAGCGGGGCCAGTCTTTCGTTCTTGTGTTCTTTCCATCAATTTTTTTCTGCTGCTCTTCCCTTCTTTTCGACAAAGCTGTCAAAATTCACGATGTTCTGATTCTTTACAAGTTTGCTGTACAAGTTTGGTTTGCAAATTGAAACATGAATTCAGTCCCCATCATTCTATTACACCATTTGTGTACAAACATCTGCAAAAGTGCATTGACTTACACTGCAGAAAGCTGTTTTTTCTGTGAGTTCACAACTGGGAATCAGTAGTGACCTGTGCTGCTGTTCATCTCATTCATTGTGATAGGACTGTGATCACTCCCTGCTCAGCCAAAGGCAGAGATCTTAGTAGTAGTAATACTTGAGATTTATTATATATTGTGTAACAAACCACGTCCAGGACAGACCCAGGGTGATGGCTGAGGGCTGGCAGAGAGAGTTCACGCCTACACAATGAAGAGGAGGAGGAGGATGATTCTTACGATTCTGTGAGCTGTTCCCTCCTGCTAAGAAATCCCGTTTCGGGGAGTTGAAGAGTGGCTGCATTTCAACTCAAGACATCACGGGTGAAACCTCCGGCAGAAGAGCTAAAGTGGGATTTCACAGAAGGGAAAAAACTTTTGTTAGCAATGCAAAGGGGTTAAATAATGCGTACAAATCTTAGGGCCTGACTCCTCTGTCCTGTACATGGGGGAGGATAGCAGCTGTAGGAGATCAAGCTGGACAAACAGAGAAGGTTTCGTTTGCTCACTCCGGGAGCCGTTTCCTTTCTCTGCCGTGTTTCAGGCCGGCGGCTGCTCCTCAGCTCTAGCTCCACATCTGTCTCCCACGCCTTGGCACTGGCCAGGCCTGGGCTCCCCTCCATGAGGTGTGCTCCGAGGCTGGAGCTACAGCTCCCACTTCACACTGTGCTTGGCTCACCAGCACTGAATTCAGCCTTTGGAGTTATTCAGCCAAACACCCTGCTCACTTTCTAGTAAGTGGATACCATCACTCTGTACATGGGCCTTTCTCCATGGGCTGTGTTTTGCCACAGGTTTTGCCTTGTGTCAGCCATTATTTTTCCAATGAGATGGCTCAGCAAGTCCCAGACTCTGTGCGCTTAATTGAAATCCCTGTGCTACTCAGAGCCAGAGAAATGCAGGCATTGGGGCTTTGCCTAGAGTCACTCACGTGGCTCCTGGTCCTGAGGAGCTGGGAGATTTTAGGTTTATCCACCCCTTATCAAAGAGGGTGTTTTGTAGGTGCATGTATGTAATGTGGTGCTTTATCATTGTATGCACGCAGAAGATGGGGGTTTTTTGCCCCGGTTCTGTGGCAACCTGTAGACCATGTGACATTACAGTGACTCTTCAAGAACTTGAAATGTTTCATATTTTCCTAAAAGTATGATCCTCTGATTCTTCCTGTTCTCACGGGAGCAGGGTCATAATAGCATTCCAGAAGCTCTCATTATATTTTTACAGAGATTTTCCAACTCCTGGTCAAATTGTAATTGTGCCATTTCTTTTTCCTGAGAGCACTTTTGGCAGTGTTTACTGAAGGTGAACTTGCAAATCAGTAATGTCTTGGAAAAAAAATTGCCATTTACTGTATAGCAAATGCCTTGTTCAAAAGCATCTTAAGGCTTGATGTGAGGATGACATTGCATGACTAAGGGCCTCAGCTAGCTGACCTTTAGCATCCCTCTAAAAATAGATGGCTTTCAATGCTGGCTCTCTTTCAGTGCCAGGTGGGGTTGTGCAACGGGTCTTCATTACCTCTGGCACTTTCTCAGTGAAGCATGTGAAAACTAGGCAGGTTTTCTGTTTCTGTAGTAATAGCCATTTCTTACTGCAAAGACTTCCTGTTACCTTATACTTTTAAATGTCCTTTAATAAAAGTATCGAACACAAAGATCAATGTCCGTGCAGCATAAAGATAGACACACGTTTTTAATGCCAGTTAGTCTAAGTTTGAACTTTGTGGTTTGGTTCAGCCTAATATTAACAAGAGCAGTTCAGAACTAATATTTTATAACCATCAGTGCTTATGGAATGTTATGACAGGATTGAGAGCCCTCAGGTTGTCATGGATTATTTAATTAATTGACTAAAGTATAAGTTCACTTTAATGGAACTTTAAGTAGAGTTTCTTTTCTGTTCTTTACGTTTTACCTAATGGCTTTTAAAAGAAACCAATAAATGTGTGAGACTTGGGTTTCTATCTAATGATAATAATATATCTAGCACTTTTTTGGCCATCTTTGGGGGGCAGGAAAAAAACCCCCAACAGAACAGCCAGAGTGATATACTTGGAAAAGAGTACCTGCTTTTAACTGTTTTGTAAACAATGTAGCAACAAAGATTAGAGAGTTTGGAAGTGGAAGCTGGGATTGATGTGTCAATGTGAGTGGCATTCCAAACAAATGTAATCCCTTTTGATTCTTAGTGAAAATGGTGTTCTCCTCTCGTGCCTTCCTCTTGTCAGATTTCAAGGCTGGAACAGCTTTAGGACCTTTGAGGGTTGGTCTAGATGATGTTTAAAGGTTCCTTCCAACCCAAACTATTCTATGGTTTTATGACTGTCCCCATATTACATTCTTAACTTAATGCATATCTTATGATACTTTCAGATATTGCAATAAATGTGTTTGCATTAAAGATTTATTGTGAGTCTCAGCACTGTAATTGCTGTGGCTGGCACATAGTATATTTATACTTTGTGTTATTCCAATTATTGCATGTAGTGTTAAAAAAGAAATCTAGAAAAGGCAAGAAAAAATGAAAACAAAAAGCTATTTTTGGGAAAACATACTTCAGTCTCACAGCAGGATTGTCTATGCTTATCAGTCTTCCTGGGGAATTTTGGAAAGCGCTCTTAGACTGTGATTTAGAGTCCATGGCTGCTGTTCACACTCTGTCTCAGCAGCTGGAGTTACTGTAATTGCAATTTCCATGTTGTATCTATTCAGCATCAATTAATCGTGTTTCGTTTCATAGGGAAATACGAATAATTTTCTGCTTCTTAATGGTGCATGCAGGAGTGGGCAGGTCTAGAGTGGGCTCTTTAAGACTGAGGCATCCTACGAGTTTTGATGCGAGGAGCTTCCTTTGGTGTATCAGTCTGTGTATCGTGTAGAGTAACACACAGCTGGGTTGCAGAATTCCACAGAAGTCCTGTCAGACTGTACCAACCCACTTGGTCCAGCAACCTGTCTTCTGCAGCACTTGGGCCACGCTGAATGTTGTGGTCCCTGGACATCATGGCTGGTGATCATCAGTTTGGGGATTTGGGATTTTATCTCAAGTATGTGCCATCTAGCTTAATGTATTATTTTATTTGTTGCATCTTACCAGTGCTTTGCTCTTCAAGCTGCAGTGAAAAATTTCTCTTCTGGGTTCTATTTGCACAGGGGAGATCCATGGAATTCACTGGCAGTGCCATTTATATCGCCAGTTCAGAAATTACAGTACAGGTACACCCTGTGCTTTCATCGGTAACATAGGTCAGAGAAGAGAATTTTGCCATTGTATCTTGCAGTCCTTAATTATGATAGCACCTATATAATGTAATTTTTCCTACCCTTTATTGTTGTATTTGGCCCAATTCTGTTGCTTTTTGTGCAGACTTATCGATCAGGTTAGACTACTCTCTGCCTAACTGCAGGATCAGTCTGATTATAAGAAAAAGAGCAAATTCATGAGCAAGTAATAACCGTTCTGCTAATGATACTCTATGATGATTGTCATATTCTCTGTGTAGTACATGGATTTCTGAACACGACATCCTGAAACACCCTTCCAGTAGAAGCAGTGGAGTCAAATTTGTTCCTGAATGTGATACAGTGATGCATGAAAATGGGATGAGGAAAAGCCAAGCAAAATCAAAGTGATAAATCACAGTGAAAAAGAAATCCCAGTGGAAAACCTCTGCGTGTTAAAACAGAAAATTAACCCTTCTTATAATGTTTGTTTTCAAGTTATTCTTTTAGCCCCATTTCAGAAGTATTTCAACTTTGCTATTATACTTTTTTGAATATGGTTCTTCTCCGTATAGTAATAGATTCCTGGTATGTCATAAATAAGCCTAAAATAATTAAGGTGGAAGTATGTAATGTATCACAGTCAGGTGGTGACCTTCCTGAATGACCAGCATCTAATGCCGTCTGCTTTTTATAATGTGCAAATCAGTGAGGCAAGGAAAGAAGCAGATGTCGCTAGAACGACTGTAATAACAAATTCATGCAATTATGCCATGCTGTGTTCACATTTTGCTTCTTCCAGAATCAGGTCAGTTTTGCATAAAAGTTTTTATTTTGCCAAAACCTGTTGTGCATCTTTCAGCTTTTTTATTTTTATCTTGGAAATACCACTTTAAGCCCTGAAACCAAATTAGACATGCAAACAGAGAAACATTTATAAAGAAGTTTTTAATCACCCAAAAGAAACTTTGCAGCATGTTGGTTAGCCTGAAGTACTTTCCATTCAGAATGCTTTTTGTTTTATAAAATTGGCTGATGGTTTGACATCTTTAAAATAAACAGACGCCCATGCTTAAGTATTTCCCTCAAGCTGAAACCAAGCCAAGAGCTGCACCACATAGCAGAGCAGTACTTCTCCTTGCCAAGCATCTCCCATCCATCCCTCCGGAGTTTTAATTGTATATATTTTCTGTCAAGTTGCAGTCCTCTGGTTTGTTATGTCCTCCAGGTAATGTAACAGAGAACAGTCTGTGCACTGCACAAAGCAGTTTGATGTGTTCCTTATCCCCCCGTCCCCGCACAGGAGCTGCAGTCAGGTTGGGTGATTTAGCAGGTCCAAGCTGATGGGCTTTTATGTTGTAGGTGCTTCGGGTTTATGATGAAAAACTGTGCTTGGTGGATGATTTCTTCCCACTGTAAAGAGAGAGCTTTAAAAGAGAATTTCAGAACTTGCGTAAGTAGCAAGTGACAGTTACTTCCATGTACGTGTGCTTGTGCCTCATCTCAGCCAGGCTTTGTTAGTCAAGAAGCAGTGGAAGGATCCAGAAAGAGCTTTTCTGAAAAATTGCTGGTTTCCTTGGCTGATCTCCGTTTACTGACACTCCTCTCTAGGACTGAATGATTGCTTTGTTACATCCAAGTCTTAAAATAACCTCTACTATTGCTAGAAGAGGTTTAATAAAATATATATAATATATAGCATTTATTAGCTCAAGAGTGGATAGCTGCTGGCTAGTAAAACTGCTTTGTCAGGGAGAACATCAAAGTGGAGCAGAATCAATCACCAAGACAAAGCCTTAGCATTGCTGCTGGACGATGAAGAAGGCTCCTGGTGCGCACTGAGGAAGAACTGAGGTGCTGCCCTGCCCTGCCAGGCTCAGCCCTGGGGGCTGCAGGCTCTGCTGGGGGAGGATGACAGCAGTCAGGACACTGAAGTATCGCCCACATCCGTGTCAGCGAGCCTGTCCGCCTTGGGGAGCCTTGTCAGCCACACGTTTTCTACCGAAAATTATTTCCCCTTGCTCCCCTCGACTCCACCAGAGGGAATGACGCCTGGAGAGAAAAGGTTTGTCGCTGTCTTCCTGGCCCACTCGAGGGAAAGGCTTCTGGGCTCACACTGCTGTAGCACAGATACTGGTGATGCTTAGTTTTGTTCTATGGACGCTTGATGAATTGGGCATTAGTTTGAAATTTCCTCCTGCTTTCCTCCCGAACGAGTCCAGTTCTGAGGAGGGCTGGGGCAGGACAGCACCCATCCCTGAGTTCAGACAGAGCAGCCTGCTGCCATCTTATGCTCACTCTTGCTCTTAGGTTCATACATTTTCCTTCATGCAGAAATCCAAGGTAGCTTGAAAACTAGTTCCATGTCACATGTAATTCCTAATAGTAGTATTTAAAAACTCTTTACTCAAATAACCTTTATGCCTGGATTTAGCCCTCCTGATTGTTCTGTTGTTTAATTGGCGGTGTTTCTAAGTCAGAGAGAAAATCGACTCTTTCAGTGTTGTGATTCCAGGTGGTGTTGTTGAGAGTTAGGTAAGGCTCCGTAGGTGCCTGGAAGCTCAGGGGCAAGACTTGGAGTTTTGGGAGCTGGAGCTAACCCAGGGAACGTGCAGTGGACAGTGGAATGTGGTGGTGCAAGTTTGCCATCCTCTGTTCTCATTTATCTGCAAGGAATGCAGCTGCTCACCCAGAGAATCAGCAGAGGGGAGCACCAGTGAGCACAGCATTGTTCTGCTGCTGCCAGGGGTGTGCACAGAGTTTGCTCGGATGGGCTTTTGTCCTGGCACCAAGTGTGATCCCATGACAAGCAGTGAAAGGGAAGCCAAGGAAATAAAAAATCAGTATATGAGTAGATAGCTTAAAATTTGAAAATCTTTTTCTATTACATACCTCACTGATTCTTTGTTCCTTTTTGGTCAGTGTTGAGCATTTCTTCCCAGTCACTCTTGCCTCATTCATATGCTTTTTTATGATATGTATACAATTGATTTTATTTTCATAAAGAGATATTTTCCTGGGTAGATGAGGGATTTTCAGGATGGATATATTTGTCTATATACCCTGCAGTAGAATGTAATTGTTAGAAGGCAGAATGACATGAAGAGTGCAGAAGAACAGCTGAAATACTAATAAATCTTGATTACACCTTGCTCTCCTCTTCAGCAGAGGCTTAACTCAGTTATTTTTTAAATAAGATGTCAGTGTACATAGCTATTTAGGAATGTGTTTGTGGAATGGAAGAGGGTGGGAATCGTGAAGTATGTCCTGACTTCGTGCCTCTGAAACACAAATCTGGTATTGATCGTAGCCCCAGAGCATATCTTTTGTTACAACTTTATGTTTAGAAGGCTAGATAAAAAATAAATTTTATATATATCTATGTATGTGTTTACAGGACTTAAACGTACTTTAAAAATGTACAGTGTTAATGCAGTGTTTGAAATAAGGATAAAGTGCTTTGTTTTTTTTTTTTCTTCATCTTAACATCTTTCATCATTATGCATTCCATAGATGATCAAAGCAAGGAATGATTGCCATGGGTGGGCAATCCTGCATAATAATGCAAGATGTCACAGAAACAGAATATAGATAGACATGAGGAAGACAGTGTTTTTTACTGAACTGACATGGAGAATTTACAAAATATCTCAGGGTCGTAGAGTATTACGAGTAATGAAATACGTGTCTGTGCACAGAAATGATGATCTACATGGGAGAGCACGATGGGTGAAGGAAATACTCCCTTTGCAAAGCTGCAGAGCTGCCAGTGCTTTAACTTCAGAGGTTTTCTCCTAGCCTCTGATAAACAGCTTATAGCAAAATCATTCAGGCCTGCAGAGAGAAAAGCCGAAGAACCAGAGACAACTTTTACTTTTCTGTTTTGTGGTTGGTTTTTTTTTTTCTTCTGCTGTTCCTATTTAAAGGTTTTCCATAACTGAGAGCAAGGGTAACAACTGAGGTCAGACAAACTTAAATTAAGCCACTCTTTGATTTTTCTGAAGAAATCCTTTCACGATGTCTCAGTGGCACAGTAGGTAGTCCTGAACTCTTCAGCGTTTGAACTGTGGCAAGGCAGGGAAAGAGGAGGAGATGTCTTAGATGGAAGAATTTTATAACGTTTCAGGAGAGGTGTTTTTGAGAACATTTGTCATTGGTCTTTTCTTTCTGGTTTAGGGACAGTTTGTTTGGCAGGGCTGAGCGCAAGAGAGCCGGGCTAATGCCAGCCATGCCTCAGTGCGATGGTGACCCCTCCCGATGGTGTCTCCTGACCATCCTCACTCCCATTCCAGGGCAGCAACACTGGTTAAACTCAGTTTTTGACCCCTGCAGATGCTGTACTGATTTTTTCTCTGGCAGGAGCTGCTTTGGTGGGTAGCATGTGCAGGTTTGTAACCTCAGAGCAAGACATCAGGGCTTTGGTTGTTGGTTAGATCAAGGAAGTACTGATTATTTCAGTTGTCCTACAGATCATGCTTTTCTTTTTATTAGTTGCTATTTGAACATGCCATAAAGCTGGAAAGCTTCTGGGAACAGTGGGAGGCATTTGATTGAGCAAACCTTTTAAATTGAGGTGGGGTGCACACAAATGTGGTGTACAGGGAGCCTCAAGATAAAAGTGGCTGTGCCATGAGAGTGTTTCCAGCAGGAGAAATAGCTGTGATGTCTACAATATTTTTTTTCCCCAAAACCTGGCCTAGAAGAGGCATCTCTTGGTCCACTAGACCACTCTGGGGATATGTGTGACCACAGATGATGGTTTTGATTGCTTTATAGACATGCATCTTAGCCTGTTAACAACAGGCACGTTACCCTGAAGTACGGTGTCCAGCTTCTGGGTCCTCAGCTGGCTGCGTGTGTGCAATGAAGAGCAAAGGAAAGAGAGCACACTGCTGCTTCTTGCTTCTGCTGGTGAGGGAAAGTGGGAATATTTGCAGTAATTGTCTGTCACTGCCTGGAAGCTGATGTTGAGGAGCATGTCTAGGTGTGTCTGGTGCATTTCCATCACTCTGCTTTTGTCAGAGCAATTTGGAAATAGATGAAAGGAAAAAAAAAAAGCAGACTACAATACACTGACATGAAAATATATAATCCAGTGAACAGTTTAATTTCCTAAATTGACTTTTAAAGGGTAAGACACAACTATATGTATGGAGCTCAACAGTGCAGGTCCTGTTGATGGAAGAGAACAGCAACCAATCCCCAGCTGTAGATCTTGCCGAAACTATGTTTGCAAAGGATTCATGGAAGCATGAAAAGCTGTGCTGGGTTGGATGAGGAAGGGATAAAACTGGAATCCACTGCTTGCAGAGCTTAAGTGTGAGGGGTTCCTCTACCGTTGCAAGCTGGTGGTGGAGCTTCCTGCTCTCCTGTGGGAGGGAATCATGACAAATATTTTCTATTAGGAAAGTGGAAGTAATGACATATGTCGTGTGTGTACTTTTTGTTTGAGATGTGCATGACTGTAAAGAAACAGATGGCTCCTTTAATTCTAATCATGGCATGTGGCTTCTCCCTTTGTGAGGCTTTTATTCCTATACAGATCTTTTTTGTAATTTCTTTCTAAGGGGGAAGGAAGTGAAATTGCCTTGCATCAACTCATTAAAAATTACCAGGAACAGTAATGGTTATTAGGATGGCTGTGTCCAGTGAACTACAAATATGTTGCCTAGAGCAGCTTGAAAAAAAACCCAAAAAAACAAGCCACAAATAAAACGTAAATGCTAATTCCCAGAAGGATGTTTGTATCCTTGTGTTCATACGGGGAGCTAACGCAGCCCGGGCAGTTCTCCATCACACCCTGCTGAGGTTCCTCTCCCATCTGCACAGGCTGAGCTCACAGGCAGCATCGTGAGGTGCAGCCCTGCACCCTCTAACACCTCCTGGTGCCCACACATTTGCAGGACATGAGAGCGTGAGAATTTGGCCTGCCCGGCTCAAACCTATTCACGTTTCTTGGGTATTCCTGCTCCAGAATTTTCCAGTTGCTGCTTGAATGCATTCCTGAGCGTTTATTTTTGTTAAAGCGAGATGGACATGTGATTTGGATGGCAAGTTGATCTTGGATGATGTGTTTTTTCTCATGGATCGAGTCAGCCCAGGAGTGATTGAATGGAGAGAAGGTGGAAGTCCATAGGTCAAGGTAGGAGATGTGGTGCCTTTTCTTCTCCCCCTTCTGCTCTGGGGAGCTGAATGCCCCTGAGACCAGGGTGATTTGACTGTTGTGACAGACTTTTTGCTTTTCCCCTCTGGTACTGTTTTCCTTTGGCTTGTGCCCACAGGACTCTGCCAGCATCTCTTCCTGACTCCCAGTTATTTCCTTTTTTCCTCACTAGCACAGCAATGTGCTAGCACCACTCCTTGCCCTGGGATCCCCTCAGCCCCTTTCTCTGCACCCCGTAATGTTTTGCTGTATTAAGATACTGCTGCTGTAAATCCTTTAGCACGTCTCTTGCTTTGAAGCAGTAATTTGATAGAGATCATTAAAACCCTGATAATCACAGGCCTTTATTTTACTTCTTAAACATATAAATAGGTTTATTCTTTTTCTTTTAGCACTTCTCTGTTGAAGAGAATCCTAGATTCAAACAAAATGTGTTTCCTTCTGATCTAATGAATGTGATGCTGTAATCAACCTCTTAGGAGTCTAATGGGACTCCATCCGTAATGTGTGATTCAGAGCAGTGCTAATTCCTTCAATCTCACTGAGGAGCAAGGCAGATTGGAGTACATTCCTTCAGCTAGATATGTAATGTTGCCATGTTTTAAGTGCCTTTTGGACAAAATGGAAGTGTAGCCACTTTACAGTGACAATATTTAAATAGATTCTAGATTTCAACTTGCAGGCTTGGGTGACCTGATGATTTTGAAGGCATGGTTATACTGCATGTGATCTGCAGGTTCTTTGAACACTCTGTTCCATTTTTCCAAGAGTCTCCTTCACCCTCAGGAATGACAACATAGGTGGGGAAAATTCCTCCTAGTGTCAGAAATTGAATCCTTTTCTCTACAGTAGTTCTGAGACTGATTGGCTTGATTGTGACCTGTTTTTGTGAAAACATCCTCACTGCTATCAGTTCTTCACCAGCATGAATTTTAGCTTTATACTTTATTATGCTGATACTTTCTGAATGCTGTGGCATGTGTTGATGGTATTGAAATTAAGTGTTAAAAATGGAGAGAGGAAGGTGGGAAGAGGAGTTCCATTGTTCCATTTAAGAAGTGAACATCATCCACATCTGGGTTTTGCAGGGAGAGTTCAGTGTTCAGTGGCGTGGGGGAGAGGCAAGGAACATCCAGTGGGGAGCTGAAATGTTTAAGAGCTGCTATTACAGGTTTATTCCTCTTCCTTGGAGATAAAGTAGGACAGATATGTGAGAGAAAAAATAGCAGTGGTGGAAAATGCACATTCCCTCCATCAGGCTGATTCCTGCAGTAGTGCTCCTGGAAAATGAAGGGCAGAGCAAACAGACCACATCCAGCCCCTCAGTGCATGGTTAAATGCATACTTCTTTGGGGCTCCTTGGACATTCGTACAGGTGACTCTGGTCAAATCCCAAGCCTGGAGCACTAAAGTACCCTGGACTCTTACTCTTCTTGCTCATTTCCAAATTTCTGCAGAGACTGGAGACGTTTCTTCATTTGTTTCACTGAAATAAGGCCAAAGGTTTTACTAAGATATTGTACAATAGTGTGTCTTCCTTGTCCTTCTCTTGATTTATTTATTTCCATGTTTTAATGCCTAGAAACTCTCTGTATACAGAAAGAAATCAGCAAATGTTAACTAACTTAAATGATATGGATTTTCTTGTCCAGAGAGAAAGTGGAAAGAAAATGAAACCAAGATGTGGTCACAATTCTAATTGGCATAGACAGGAAAATCTTTAAAAATTAAAACTGAAATTTGGCAGCAAATAGAAGCAAATTGTTTTTTTAAAAAAATAAAATAAAATTTAATCACTTCGATAACAGAGCATTTATTAAAGGGAAGGTGGGTTTTGAAAAGAGCATACGGCTGCATTGTTTCAGAGCCTGTATCTGGTGCTGTGGGTTTGTGCATGGTGCAGTTCTACAGCAAACATTTGATAGTCTCCCAGACGACGCAGCTCCATTGTAAGGACTAATTTTGAGGGTATTATGCTTGTGAAGCTTTGGGGCCCTTGCTCCTTCTGATCTGTTGTGCTGAGCTCAAGGGCAGAAGGCTCTTATAAGAGGCTGAGGAATTTTCTGGTTGAGAATTTTGTGCTTCCTGCTGTCAGCACCACCTTGGTTCCTTCTGCTGTTCACCCGGAGGCTCCAAAGAATGAGAGAAACTTGTTTGGAGTGTGATGGTGGTAAATGGGATGTGAGACACCCAAGACCCCCTGTGCAGGTGACTTTGGTGGAAGTGTGTAAATTCTTTCTGAAACCCCACTGCATCACTTTATTCACTTGTAATATCGTAGTTACTAAGGAACATATTAAGTATTCACATTATGGTTGAAAAATAAGAAAGAGATATTAATTATTTAGCAGGTTACTCAGGAGGCCTTCTAAAAAAGAATTGAGGAAGAACTTCAGAAGTGTTTTTAGAAAGAAAGATACTGGATGAAATTCTTCTTCTCTCTGAGTAGTCCCTTTGAAACTCAGTTACTTTCCATGAATACATGGAAGGATCTTTCTTGGGTAGTGAAGGAAAGCAAAGATGAGCCTGAGCTACAGCCTTTCTGCAAAAGAGATGGGCCAGCCCACAGGGAGGATACAGGATGTGTTGTCACTTTCAGCTGAAGTGAGTTTCTTTTAACTCAAATGACAGACATGTGCTTTGGGCATAGGAAGATTCTGGTTCTAGTCCCACAATCCTTCATGCACATATCAGGTGCTTCTCCCAGCACTGGTGGCTTAGTTACATGACATGTAGTGGCTTGAAATGAAAATAAATAAATAAATAGACTCAGTTTGATGAACTCTTCCATCTAATGTGAACTCAGAGTTAATTTATAGGCAGGTATGCAATGAGGGCAGCAGCCTGCCACAAGCCTGCAATGCTGTCAGTGCAGTTACCACATTATTAAATGTTGAGTATGAACCTGAGTTTCAAGAAACAGGTTTTTGCTTAAGAAACAGCAAATATGCACATAGATTGTTTTGTTGTTGTTGTTGTTTTTAGGCAGTTGATTTTACTGTGTGGCAAAGGGTCAAAAGTCCGCTGCGCGTCTGTCTCCCTTCTACTAGGTGAATAACAGTCTTTTTTTTCTGAAGTGTGCTAAGAGAATACAGGGTGCTTGTGTTAAGCTACTTAATTTCTCTGATGGAGGGCTCAAAATTAGTCTCGCTCAAGGATTTTGTGCTTCACCTCCAGCTACTGAAATGGGTTGATGTAGTTCAAGGGCCGGGCTTAATTATCCCAAGCTTGATGACTGGTGCACCTGTAAATGTCCCTGCTTAAAGGCTAAATGCTGCCTCAATTGTCTTTGTACCTTCTTTTTAGTGTCCTTTTTTTATTAAGCACAGAAAGATTTTCTTTTTTCCCCCCCTAACTGTAGGAAACAGCTCTCTGTAGCTGGTTTTCATACTGATGGCAGCCTGGGCTGCACAACAAGGTCACAGGTTGGTTCTTACTATTCCAACTATGGCACACTTGTAATTTGTCCTTCCTGTGTAGTTAAACCATCCTTTCCACCAAATTTAGGAGGAAGTTTGTCAGTTTTATCTGTAAACTTATGTCCTACATGACTATCATCATGATTCTGTCTGAATTGTAGAATTACCCTTCATCTCGTTAAATAATTGTTTTCTGGATGAAGAAGAGAGTCTCAGAATGTTATCATATTCTTGCATTTGAATGGATTTTAAAGCCTGAGGAAATCAAGGTTTTCCATTTTGCTATTTCTATGAAGTTTTCCTGAGACAGAAGAGGCATTTGGCACAGCAGGTCATCTCTGATGGTGTCTGAAAACAAGGCTGCAGTCACAGGGATATAGATGGTGGCTGCTCTAATGAGTGCAGGTTACATCAAATTGCTTTAATGAGCCAGTGCAGTTGTGTTAGCCTTATTGCTTATCTGAATTAATGGTTTGGAAGGAAATTTGTTAGCCTGCTTTGCTAGAAATCAAATCAAACAACAGCCTGGCATACTGTACAATGGCACCAAGTAGCAGAACTGGAATTTTAATTTGCCTCAGACTGTGCGTGATCCCTTCTATTAATAAAACAACCACGTACCAACAGACAGGTGTTAAAATAACAGTCCCACTGGTGAGGGTGCTGGCTCTGCACATATAACCATGGGTGGCTGTTTCACATGAACAGTGACTTCCTTTTAATTTTAATGGCAGTGAGCTGGAGCTTCTAAACGAACACAGCCCTGCCCGTGGTCATGTCAGGCATCCTGTCCCTCCTCTGTCTGTCAGGAGCTGTGCTCATGGTACCTGCCAGGCTGAAACCAGCCTGCCCTCAAGGAAAAAAGGCATAATTTTTATTGCACACATGGCAAATTACCAAAGCAGAAGCTTTAGTGCAGTCACTCTTTATCTTGGCGTGGTACAAGGTTGGGGCTGTTGACTTCCATCACAGCAGCCTTATTTTAATTGATGAAATGTTGGCTGGCACAAGGCTCATCTCTTGCCCAGTTGAGACAAAACCCGTGACCATTTTGTTTTGGAAGCTTTTCATTTTAGTGGTTTTTTAAAAAAAGTTTAGTGTGGTTTTTTTTTCCTTTTTTTTTTTTTTGCTTAGTTGTGTTGTGAACTGCCCTGTCTCGATTATTTCATTTCCGGCTTATGTAGGGTAGTTTCTTCTTGATCATATGTGGTGACAGAGAGTGTTCACTGGCTGCTATTAAAAGTACTGTGTGATACTAGAAACAGAATATAATAACAAGTAACGGGGAAATCAGAAAAGATGAAAAACTACGAAATGCAGTAGGGAAATAGGAGAAACGATGAAAAAAATGACAAAATGCAGTGGTAGTTCTGAGAATGCAGTGCAAGCTGAGTCAATTGTGGGGTTAACTGGAGGGGATCTGATAACCCTCGTTGGGCAGCTGAGTGGAGATCCTAAGAATGACAGCAAAGGGCATTTTTGTTAGTAACACTGACCCTGAGGAACTGGAATTGTTTTACAAGCTGTGATTACTGGGAAAACCAAGCCATTGCCTGACTATACAGTGAGATGTAAAGAATAGAAGCAAGACTGATGTGTTTGGAGGTCTTAAAAGCATCAGTAAAAAAAATTAAAGAACACACTTTTCAGCCATTAAGAGGTGCTTTGAGACTCCTGAATCATATGTGATTTTGGAGGGCATGTTGGGCTCCTAATTTGAAATGGGGTCGTAATGAAAATCAGTGACTCAAAACTGAGAAGGCTAGTAGAAAATTGTTGCTTAATGTTTAAACAAAAAAAATTAAAAGGCAATTTAATTTACTGCCAAGCAGAGGCTCCTCAAATTCAGTGTGCAAGTTTTAGTGGGAAAACTAAGGCAGTGCTGCAGCAGATGAGCTTGCAGTGCCCGGATCCAGGGAAAGCAGAAGTCCAGCCTGCAGTTGCAGAGTACAAACAGGGACACTTCATACTGAGTTACAAAATGACTTACACAAAACCTGTAGGACCCAGATGAGTGAAAACACACTTTTACATGGTGGTAGCTGGTACATGGGTACCACAGTCCGTGTGAGAGCTGAGATGATAGTAAAGGCTGTGAAGAGGAACCTCTGAGGCAGGGCACATGCAAAGCCGCTGGTGGGAAGATTGTTCCTTTTGTGAGGGCATGAGAGGTGCTGCCTGGCTGCTTTGGAAAGTCATTGTGAAGCTGTTTTGTGAAGTAGGATGTCAGGTTTGGATTTGCAGACGTCACACGGGAGGACACGTTGAAAGAATTTAACAGATGAGAAGATACTTTGCAAGAGAATCAAAGCTAAAAGATACATGTGGAAATGGAGAGGTGAAGTCTGCATTTCTACCAAATATATAAAGCAAGTAAAATGAAAGAATGAGATATGATCAAAGAGTTTAATAGTCAAAGGACAAGATTCAGGGGAAGGAGAATAATGTGACCAGGAAACCAAATCAACACCTGCAATTTTGCATGTGAAAATGAATCATGAAGCTTTTGTAATTTAGGGTCAAATTAGCAAAGATTAATTTGTGTATGCTAGAAAAATTGCCTATCAATTGTTGGTTATGATTGCTATTATTGAATAGCTTTGGAAAATACAGCCACAAAGTCTGTAATCTTACATGTAAATCAATGTTTGCTAGACATGATATATGGACTGAAAATGACAGATAATGGATCACAAGTTGATTGTTTGGAACTTGTGCTTTTCTGCAGAAAAGAAGTGATTTAAACTGTGTAGCTTTGGGCCTGCAGTTTAATGATCTTATGAAAAAAATGCTGTAGAAGCTGGAAAATCAGATTTCCATCTACTGACTTTCAAGGCAGCACCATTGATACTGGGATTGTTGTTAGCTGAAATTATATCTAAGTGATCTCTTCCACTTCTTCTGGCAAAGAAGGAGTGGAAATGTGAGAAATTGTGCGAGTTTTGAAACAGTGCATGTGAAGGTGGTAGAGCAGATGACAGAGCATCCAAAGCAAGGCACCAGAGAGGTGTGCAGGGCGAGTGCAGAGGTTGGGGTATGTGTGGGTGTGTACAGGCCCATGCCTTGACAGGAACTTCTACACACAGATTTTTAACTGGGAGGATACTTTTCTGTTTGGGGCTCTGGCACACATGTGACATCTCAAGAGTGCTCAAGTGTTAGCAGGTATTTTCCCCCGATACACTGTCTGATATTGTGGGTGCATATGAAGGAGCCTCGTGTAGGGCCAGAGAGAACAGTTGTTCACTGAGACATAAGTCTCTTACTCTGCTCCAGGACACCCCAGGTTTGCAAATAAGTAAATGCTTTCTGACTAGAGTCTGTCTTTTTGGAAAGACTTCAATTGAAAAAGGAAAAAGAAAGATCAAAAAGAGGCAGACTCTTGGGCTGGAAACTGCTTTTCTATAGAAAAAACTTTTTACTTTGAATGTTTTCATTCTTCTTGTGTCAGGTGCTTTCTCCCGTTTATGTCCTTTCTGACTACTCCTGTGTCAGATGCAGAGAACAAGAGTGAAAGGAGAAAAAACCAAACAAAATGATAAAGAGATATCTGGAGTGCCAAGGACAGAAGTCGAAGCTTCCAAGTTTTAATTTCAGTCAGATGTGAGAGACCTAAACACTAATTCAAGGAAGGAGCATGTGGGTGCAAGACTTGTTCTGCCTCACTTGATGCCAGGCTGCTTTTCCAAGGATGTGGCCCATGGAATGGGGCTGGCCATGGGGAGAAGATGGTGGCAGTGCTCCTTGGGGGTGGGGGAGGAAGCAGTAGGATCTGGCATTGAAGCAGCTGAGAGGATGGGTGCTGGCAGGTCAGCTCGTGAGCCAGAGTAAGGGCAGATGTGGCTGGGCTTGGCAGTCTGAAGGAAGGAACAGCCACCAAAACCCTGAAGGTACCTTGTGTTCTGTCCTTCCTTCCCTGGCTGCTGAGGGGGGTATCCAAAGCAGGACCAAACTCTCATCCCTTATGCATTGCCAATCACCTACTGAACAATAACTTTCTGTCAGTAACAACCTAGATTCTCACCAGGATCTGCATCAATTCCCAGAGCTGTCGCTTCTTTCTCTTAATAATTTATTTGCTTCTGTAATTGCTTTGCAGGGTTTTCTTGACTTCCAGGGAGTGCATCTTTAGCACAGATCTTAACACCCAAGCTATACCGTGGTGTGCTGAAACATGCTGATAGTTATCAATATCTGCCATTCACCTGGGTGGTCAAACTATGCAAAAAACCAGTACGCAAATATATTTGGGAAACAGATTGCCAATCTCTTCCTGGCTGTGCAATGGGTGAACTGGCTGTGGCTTATTAATATTTCTGTGATCTCTCTTTTAATAATGAAATTGTTGGCGGTTGACAAGGAGTAGATCTGAGCACAGTGAGTAGGAAACATCCTCTGTAATTATTTGGTTACGCCTCAAGTAATTGGATCAAAAGCATCTGCATTTAAACTAAGCACTGTGGTTCATACCAGACCCACAGTCCTCTGAGGATTTAGACTTGATCACAGGTCCCCTTCCAGACTGTGTGTGTTGGTTTCATTTCATGGAGTGAGGCGAGTGAGTGGTACCTGTGTAGTCTCAAGAGTCTTGGGAACCAGCAAGAAGCCCCAGAGTTTCAGCACAGCCATCAAGACCCTTCCCACAGCACTAGATGAGGCAGTGTAGTGGGGTAGGAGGGACTGCCTATGGTACGTTGGAAGAGCAAAACAGATGGTGAATCATCTTTTTAGGACTGTTTCTGCCCAGTTTACGTGCATGCAGAGTTTTCCAAGCTCTGGTAAAAGCACCCCCCTCAGACATTTCCAACCAGCTCTATCACTTTCCATCTCATGTCCCATCACTTCTCACCAGACCCCCATGGTACACCCATACACATCTCTGCTCTCTTCACTGTGCTCATGCACCAGGTATTGGCTCTGCCTGCCTCCCTCACAAAAAATGTCCTTGCACCCTAAAATCCACCACGACTTGGAAGGTTGACTTTCTTCAGAGTAATGTCGGGGGTGTTTGTTGATAGGGTTGCTGGGGAGAATAGCGCTTTTGGGAGGAAACAGGGAGAGACAAAGTGTAGGCAAAACTCACATCCTCTTGTACCACCCTTCCCTGAACACCTCCTGCCTCCTGGTATGTGGATCCTCCTTTGATAACTGGCTCAACGCAATTCCCTGAGGAGATGTTCCCTGTGTAACCTGAAAGTAGCTGAGAACCAGGCCAAGAAAATTTCCTAACAAACACACCACCACAGGTGTCACCTGTGAATGTGGCTGTCTCGGGGGTGGGAGGCTGTTTTAAAATGGCACTTAATGTAAATTAGGTGGCCTGTCATGGTCAGAATAACTACTGACACATGTTGGAATGACTTGAAAGGAAAATAACGTAAGTAACATAATCAAAACTGTTTTTCATTTAGTCTTGTCTAGAGGATGGATAGAGGGTTACTGTTGTTTGGTTTCATTTTTGTTATTTTCCTATTTTAATAAGAATAAAATGGATCCATCTTTGTGGGGCCGAATACTTTGACTTGGTAATGAGAGAAGAAATGTATGTTGAAAGTCACTGTAGTCTGGGGAGAAGTCCTGGTATGGCAGGATTGTTCCCATGGGACTGTAGCATCTCAGTAGGACTTCCTGGACACACTTTTGTCCTGTAATACATACAGACCTGAGCAGCCACAGACCACTTACACATGCAATGTATAAATGGGAAAGTCTGTAGGTTCCTCCCCTTGGTGTCTGGTCATTTTGACTCTTCTTTTGGCCAGTTTGCTTTCCTTTATGTTTTTTCAGCTTTTCTTGAAGAGTGTCTCCCACTTCTCAATCAAAATAATCCTAAATACAGCTTTCTACTATGCACTGATCTGTACTGAATGGTTTTAAATTCATTTTATTGAATATATTGCAAATGAGAAGATCTCCTACCACAAAAGTTTGTGGGACTTCCCTCTCTTTGGAGTCCTTTTATAAATTTTAAAAGGGCTGGTGAAGTCCTACAGTTTCAGCTGTTAAAAGTATAAAGCAAAATATAAAATCCAGTAGGATGTGTATACCAAAATAATTTTTCCACTGTCCTTACTCTGGTCGCTCCAGCACTGGTTCCCTGACAGTAGTGATATGTTTGGAATCTCTTCTGATAGAACTTGTCAAACACAAACTGCCCCATGTGTATGTGTGCATTTGCCTGTACAGGCCTGTGAGCGCTTGGCGGTGGTTGTTGCTGGTGAGAAGTCTCAAGATTCAAATGGCAATCTCCTTCAAGTAAAAAGCAAGCACACAAACCCCTCTTTTATTCACAAGTCATTGTTCAAGTGCCCACGTGCCAACTGCGTGCTAGAACCACATCTGCATTGTCTTCAGAGATGACTGGAAGATCTTAGTCCTGATGTTCTTAGTCCTGATGTTTTTCTTTCTTAAATAGCTAAGTGCTAGGAGATACCTATCTATTTATCTATCAAAAATTGTACATATAAATATGCCTATGGATGCGACTGTATCTACGCATGCACCTTTTTCAGGAAACGTCTGCATGTTTTAGTGCTTGGCTGTGTTGGTGCCTCGGTGTTTCACAGCAAAGATGCCCCCATCGATTTCATGCTGAGCATAATTCACACTCTGCACTGAGTGTGTTCACTGGCTGAAGCCAAATTGACAAGGTAAAGACAACACAGCAGAGATTACAAAGTTATGTCACAGACAGTGACTAGAAGCTGTAAAGGCCTCTACTAGATTACTCTGCTGTCATTCTTTGCTGAGGGATGAAGAGAGCGTGAAAAATGATTGGCACATTTTTCAAACGTATTTCACATCTTCATCTTCCAGCTGTAGAGCTTTGGACTTAAATCTTTTTGCACTGAAGCGGAAAGGCTGGAGTAGCAACTGAATGTGCATCTAAGGGGAGGTTTCAGACCTTTTCTTTAGCTGTAATGAGTTGACAAGTTTGTAATTAAATCGGTGAATATAGACCAGTAATCCTGTGTGGAACGCAAATTAACCTCTAAAATGTTGCACTGAAAACTGGAGGAAATGAAAATACATTGTTTAGAGACATATCTGTGGTAGGCAGTACAGGAACTTCCTCTTCCTGCAGAAGCTGCTGGTTGGGTGTCAGAACAAGACAACTGTTGTGAGAGTCTGTTATGCTACAGGATCCACAGTGCAAGGCAAAAGTGCTGGTCCTGAAAATAAGCCAGGAATAGGGAAACTCTTTCAGGGGAAACAGTTGTGACTAGCAGGGAAGGACTGGTGAGGAGTCTATAGAATTTTTCATTAGCTCTAGTGAAAATAAACTGTTTTCAGCATCATGTGGCTCTTCTCCAAAAGCTGCTGCCACTTCTGTTCTCTGCTGCCACCTTGGTCCTCCTGGCTTTCTGCAGGAAGGAGAGTGGGAAAGGTGTAGCCAAGCAGGGGGTGGATGTGAGGTGGGGAGTTGTTACTCAGTTCAGATGGAATTTCATCTGCTGTGGTAGCATTTGCACAATAAATACAACCTGGCAGTAAAATAAATAGACTATAGCTGGTCAAACAATAACTGTCTGCAGTCTGTGGCACTGCTTTTCTGCCAGCACAACTTGCTGATGTGTTGGAGGAGCAGTTTTGTCTGTTAGGTGGTTACTGAACAGTCTTTGAGTAACTGTACTGGACCAGAGCTCACATTGGCCAAAGGCTGTGTCTCTCTTGCAGAAACTACTTTAGTATCACCTTATATCTCTTCCATGTAGTGTCATTTCTTGCCTTTGATATTTTTGCTGTGAAGAGAATGGGATTGGATTCAAGGAACATTTTATAGTTTCAGCAGGATTATTTTCTATGATGCTTTTTCATTTGTTCTAAGTCAGGGCCCATTTCTGAGTTCTATAACAAATAATATTGGAGAAAAAAAGCGTGTGTTTTCTTAGTATCATTAGTGAAGAGTACTGCTTGCACTCCTGCTAGGACAGACTGAGGGAGCTCCATGATATATGTAGTGCAAGTCATTACAGAACCATAACTTAAACATCAATTCAAGGAAAACATCCTTCCTTGGAAAAAAATCCCCTGGTGAACATTAGTTAAAATATTTATACTAAGTCATCTGCATCGAGCAATCACATATGGCTTAATATTATTCTTGAATTCAAAAAGCCTCCTTGTTTTTGTCTCACTGAAGGTGGCACATCTGTTGAAAATCGTCTGTGATTTGTGAGCATTTACATCAGCATCTAGCAAGAAAAAGTTGCTTGTAAAGAGGAATCTACTTTCAGAAAGATTCACTTGGTGGCATTTTGCATCATCAAATGGCCCATCTCAAAAGAAAAGTAGTACCTTGATCTAACTAATTTGATCAGCATAATTTGATTTGTGACTGCAGAACATTTGATCTACAAATTAAAAAGCAGAACTTAAATCAGTGTGGAGGGGGCAAGTGCTGTAGGATAGCTCTGATCCGAGAGGCAGTGACGCGTGTTGTGGAGGCATTTTTTTGGATATGAGGATTCAATCCATCCAGAAATGCTTCTCCAGACTCAGTGCCTCTGCAAACCTTGCTTGTCCTGGGCCTTTCTGCCCCTGCTACCTGGGGGCAAGGTGGCTTCAGTCAGCTGTGACATCTTGACGGGGTTGCACAAGGAGGTGGGGCTGCTCTTGGTGAAGGTCCAGCGGGGAAGGAGGATTGTCCAGCACAAGCAATTTCAGAGCAGCGAATTGTTTCAGGGAAGTCATGCTGGCAGCTTGACCAGAAGTTCTTGTCACTGCCGTAATTAAATAAATAAGCAAGCAATTAAATAGAAGCTGTGGCAGCCTCAGAAGTGAAGCGTCCCCAGCCTCCCTCCTCCCGCTCTGTCGCTGGCGGCAGAGCTGCACTGCAAGCTGGCTGCCTTTCACAGGAGATGTGGCTAAATTTCTCAAGAAAAAAATATCCAGAGGGACGAGACACGATGCTCTCATTTCTGACATCTTAAGCTTGTCATAGATGCCGAGCCTGTTTCACCCAACGTGATTATCTCTCCCTCTGTCAAGGAGGCAGATGCCTCAGCTAGGAAATATCATCCCCAGCCTGTCATCTGGATTCTATAAATGGAAATAGGTCTTTAAAAGCCAAAATTATATTTAGTTGCAACTATGGGGGGAGGAAAAGAAATAGAAGAAAAAGAATAAATAAAGTCCAAACCCTTCAGAAATGCAACAAAGGAACAACAAAGCACTTAGGTTGGCCCTAATCATCTGCAAATGTTGATACATTCATTAAATGAAGACTGCACAGATAAAAGTTCTCCTTCTGTCACTCCTTTTATCTCTACCTGAAGCATTCACTTGCCAGTCAAGTTTCTGTGTACAAGCCATAAATATTCAGCTTTTTCTGGAATAGTTCTTACCCAGTATTTGCTCATTTGCTCATTTTCATCTAAACTCTCCATATGCCAAAAGGAGCAACAGCAAAATGCTGTGAGCTGGAGGTGTGCATTTAGGTGATTGAGCCTCGGATAGCCTGCAAAAGCCTTATCTGACCAGGTCTTAATAGCCCTGTGATGAAGAGCGAGCCAAAAATAAAAATTCATCTTACTGGTTTAGGTATGAAGGAAAATTAAATGTTGTCCATGGTGCAGTCGGTGCTGGGAACAACTCTTCTGTGTCGTGTTACTGCCCTGTGGGATAGGCACGAGTGGCCAGCAGAGATTAGTTATTAAGGCTCAGGTTTTAATAGCCTTCTGTGTGTAGTGCTGACTAAGCAGGCTCAACTGCCAGTGTTTTAAAGGCCATTCAGGAGAAACCAGGGAGACATTTTACAGAGTGTTTTCACTAAATGCAAAGTTGGATCAGACAAAAAAACTGTGAACTTGTCTAATTATTGCGACTTGAGACAAAAAGTGTTCTTTTGAGGTTTGACATTTCTAGAAACTGACAGAATTGTTTTTGGGCAACTCCCACTCCTCATTTTGTTGTTGGCCGAGTATCTTCATGGAAAATAAATGGGAAAAGTTGCATCTGTGCAGTGCTGTAGGAATGTGGGCACAGCAGTCTGCCTGCAGTGTGAGCCATCAGGGGCACAGCAAGGTGATAGAAACATTTCAAATGTTCTCTTGACTTTGTGCTGGAGCACCTGAGTTGGATCCCTGGAAGGGGGGAGGTTGTGCAGACCTTTTGTTCTGGTCAGCTGGTCTTTTTGTTTGGTAGATAGATTTCCTTGCACATAGAGATCAAATTAAAGTCCTGTTGGCTCTCCTGGGGCTGTGAAAACCCAACCAAAGCTTAGAATGAAGTAGGGTTTTGTTAGTTGCCCTTGCTCATTAGGGACAATTAAGTGTGTGTTACCTCTGGGCAGCACTGGTGTAATGCCTGTGCAAAGGCAGAGAGCAGAGCACAGCAATGGACACTGGCTGTGGCCTTTGCAAAGGTCAGTCCAGCTGTTCAGGTGTACTTGGGGTCTGCCCAGAGCCCTTGGTTATCAGGCTGTTCTTTGAGAGCACGGATGAATTAATTGCAGAAGGTTTGGTGACGTCAAGTCAAAGAACAGTTTTATTTGTTGTCTCTCCCAGGAGGGAGGAAAGTGGAGATGCAGTTAGTGATAACCACACTTGATATTTTGGCCTCCCAGTTCTAAAACCATGTAGAAATCACTGAAGGTCAGGACCCTGCTTTTTAGTTCTTTTCCTGAAGGTGTGTCCCATTGATTTTGAGGCCCTTTAGGTTGCTAATTTCTGGTGTGGGTGTGTTGCTGGCAGCAGTGAGGATGAATTGTGCATTATCCTGCCCAGTACTCCCAACTCACGAGGTGATGGTCACAGACCCCTGCAGTCCTTCCTTGCCCTTACCCTGGGCAGAAGAGGAAGAAGACCTTTTTTGTGGTCTCTTTCCCCTACCACACCTTGTCTTTGGGGAGAAGAAATGGTCAAGGGCTACTCCTGGGCACTGGCTGTGCCCACACTGGGTTTGTGGGGCCACTGCAGAGGATGCAAAGCTGGGGTGGGCTCTGGGGCTGGATGAGCTGTCAGGGGTACAGGTGGCTCCAGTGCCCTGGAGGTCCTGGGCAGGCTTATGGGCTGCTGCTTGGGTCTCTGAAATAATAACCAGGTCCATGGGAAAGAGCCTATGAATGTCCATGGAGAAATTCATGGAGAAGTTGACTCTGGTATGTTTTACTGAAGACTTATCTGAGAATGCTGTTGTTCTGCCACAGGTTCATATGAAGATAGTTACGTGTTTGCTTTTCTGCTCCCTTCTTCCCCTTCCTGTCTCCTTCCCACCCCTGTGATTGCCTGGCCTTCAGTGGAATTTGGTTGCTGTTCATTACTTCAGTTCCCTACCCAGACGCTGTCATTTTTATTTATTTTAGTATACTAATTTAGCGTCGGAAAGAAAATAACATTTGACCAAAAAGAATTAGAGGCAATAACTTTTTCAGAGAACTAAGCCTTTGAAAATTAATTTTTTTACTCAGTTTAATTTCATGGGTGCACAATTTCTATTACATGTAGGCCAACTGGATTGCAGCAGCTGTAAAAAAAAAAAGGTATTTTAAGTCTTGTAATGTGTTATTTATGAATGCATTATAGTTATAATAATTCACTTACAGGGCTATTGTGACAACAGCACCTTATCTGAAAAATGGGAATTTGCAATATGAAATAGTTAATTAACAGTAAGAAAGAAAATACACTGAGAAGGTGCATATAAATTGACAGCACTAACAAGTAGCAGTCAGCCTTTGTATGCGTCTGAATAGCAAAGAAAATGAGAAAGTCTAATGGAGGCAGAAAAAGTCTTACCTGCTATAGAAACTTAGAAATTAGTCTGGTTTCTGCAAATCTCATCTGTCATAACAGAATTGTTGGAAAACTTCTTAGACATTGCAACCTGATTCAGAGAGAATTGCAGTGGTAAAGTAAATGGGATCCATTACCACTGTGCAAAGACCAGTGGATAACTTAATCCTGCATGGGACTTGCTTGGGAGTATCAGAATACATTTGCCAGATGCAAGATAATGTCAAGTAAATATTTAAAGCTGTAATCTCACCACAGCGTGTTAGAGCATAATGAAAGGCACTGAAAGGGAGTTAAATGCTTTCAATTCAAGCAGCTCATTTAAATGAAGGGAAGCAGTGATGCAGTTTTACATCTAGATGCAGTGTTCACCTAACAAGTAACACGGCAAGGGCAAGCAAACTCTGGTGGTTGCTGAGAAGTGGTAGAGACTCTCTGGTGGGCTATAAATACTTTACCACACATTCTTTGCTTCCAGCATCAGTTTACTGTGGCTTTGCAACTGTGGTGCTATTGTGCTGTCTGTCACTTTTCTGCATGGATTACGTGGTGCTAAGGAGTTTGGTCAATGCTTGGGTGGAGTTGTCTTGTCAGAGTGCAGCCAGGGTGTACATGGGCACTCCTGAGTAGCCGTGGACTCTGGAGGGAGCCTGTGTATGTTTTTGCCATGAAAAAGCTTCTGTGGAGCTTGTAACCACTTCTTGTCTTCTGACTGGTTCTTTTGTTTTGGGTGGTTGAGTGATGCACATAGAATCATTGAGTGGTTTGGGTTGAAACAGACCTTAAAGCTCATCTTGTTCCAACCCCCTGCCATGGGCAGGGTCCCCTTCCACTAGACCAGATTGCTCAATGCCCTGTTCCACCTGTCCTTGAACACTTCCAGGGTTCAGGCATCCACAACTTCTCATACAATCATATAGTCATTAAGGTTGAAAAGACCTCTGAGTTCATTGAATCCAACCTTTGACCAACACCACCTTGTCAACTAAACCCTAGCACTGAGTTCCTCATCCAGTGGTTCCTAGAACACCTCCAGGCATGGTGACTCCACCACCTCTCTGGGCAGCCACTTCCAATTCCTGACCACCCTCTCAGTGAAGAAATTCTTCCCAATGCCCAACTTGGGGACAATGTGGGTTGTCCCTGGTTCTCTGGCCAACTTGGGGTTTTGGCCTCTTTCTGCCTAAAAGTCAAATTCCCATTATTTTCAGTTTTCGGAAAATAAATAAATGAGATACAGTGTACATACAACCTGTCAGCTCTCCACACAGTTTATGTTTTGTTCACCCACAGCTGTTCAAGTGCCCTTCTAGGCTACTGCCCACAGCGGGACACTTTGTCTAGACATGATGTGAAGCTAAAGCTGTTAGTCAGAATCTATTAATATATGATATGCAAAGCATTCCTGGAGAGAAACTTCAGCGCTGAAATGTCAGATATGGCCAAGGGAAGCTCCCTTTTGTTGTCTTACCTGATGGGAGAGAACAACTTCTGCTGGGTGAGGGCAAGGTCTGAGCCCCAGTGACACGAGCAGCCTGACCCAGCACGGCTGCGGGAGCTCTCCAGTGGTTGAGTCAACCCTGGTGTCAGCTCCTCAGCTGTGAGACACAACAATTACAGCAACAATTCAAGTCAGAAAATCGACAGGGCCATTTAATGTATGTGAGAGTGACAGTGAGTCATCTCTGATCATTGTGTTTAGCAGCCTGGAGATCCACAGGCAGTCAGGACAGCCTCAGTCCTACATCTATCTGCATGACAGCTCAGGACAAGGAGAAGCAGCTCAGTCACTGCTTCCGTCCTTCCAGAGAGGGCTTCATCTGGATTGATCCCAAAAGACTAAGACAGGTAGGACCATTTGTGGGGTGGGATAGCACATCTGTGATCTGCAGCTTTTATCCTCTTCTCTGTAGTGTGGTGGCAAGCAGGTGCATGCAATAAGTCTTTGTCAACTGTTTATCTCTTGTGAAGTTAATAGATAAAGGCAGACTGGAATGCTAGTAAAACTTTGCAAAATGCTCTTTAGAATTTCAGTTCGGGAGCAGAGTACATTGGTAGCGTGGAAGTTACAGATTAGTAAATTAAAGTAAGAGGAAAGGTATGTTTGTTTGCAATCTGCAAAGACCTCATTTCCTAAATGAATTCTTTGAGAAGCTGTTAAAAATTCATTTTGAGTTTTTCAACAGTCACTTAAGACGCAAGTGTAGTTGTGGGGGCTAATATTAAAAATGCTGTAAGTGCTTATGTGGCATACAGGGCAAGAAACAATAGAAGGACTCTTGCCACTGGTGATTAGGAACTGTGCAAATACTGCTGAGAACATGGATTACAAAATTGAACTGTCCAAAGCAGTGCAGTGCTCAGTAATGAGGGTTTACAGGCCCTATGTACTTGAGCACTTGTTTTGACAGTTGTTTAGACCAAATACTCAGCTGCTGCAAATTGCTCTGAAGCTTTTCTTGATTTTTTTTTTTTTTTTACTGGAGCTGGTATGAATCCATAAGTTTCAGACATTTACAGCAGCAGAGTCCTTCCCATGTTTTAAAGTTTTTGAACCAACTTCCAGAATAAAAGTTTTAATTTATTTTGAGGTATGTAAAAGCCCAGTAGGCATAAATGTGGTAATGACACAAAAGAGTGACTTGTCTCTAATATGGATGATTTCAAAGCAGGAAAAAAGTGACTGTGGTATCCCCAGAGGCAGCTCCCCAACTACAATATACAGTGTCCAATGTCCTGAGTTTGAAAAGAGTGGCTTTTCCTCTACTAAAATAAAGACCACTTACTATGTCCTAAAAACTAGAAACTAATTTATAGCTCAGCGTTGAAACAATGTCTTTTTTCTAAGGCAGGCATTTGTCTTTGCTAACTTTGATAGACTGTTGTAAGCTAGAGCACTGCAGCATTCACTTCATGCACTGGAATGTGAAATGTGATGATTTTTTTCTTAGAGCTCTGCTGTACTTGCTGCCTTGGGTTGTTTTTTATGTCATTTACGGTGCTGAACATCAATGCGAGCATATTATGCAATGTAGTATAAAAATAACAAAGGCAATAAACGCCACTGTTATTTCTGCTTTAACAGAACAACCTTATTTGATCATTTTGCCTTTTGATTTCTGGGAAAGTTAATTCCAAATAGGGTATTGCACCTTGAGTGTTTGTGTGCATGTTTATATAGGAGTAGGAGTTCCTGGTGCAGAGCTGTCCAAGACTGGCAGTGGTGCAAGCTGTGCAAGCTCAGACAGTGACAACCACCCAGGCATGGAGATCACCTGTAGAAACACCTCAGTTTCATGCTAAGTAGTGTGGAAATGTGTGCTGGTTTGTAAAAGATGTGCATTTTATTTCTTTATTGCGACCTTGTCACTGTGCCCTTCCCCTTGGTGACAACATGTCACTCAGTCACGAACAACTGCACGACATGTTGGCCTTGGCCGGGCTGTTTTGAGCAGACCGGTGATCTGCTGGGCCACAGTCACTCATCTGAGTTATTTATGCTTTGGCCAGGCACAGTCTTGGGTTTGAACTCTTTTTTGCTAGTATGCAAACACAGAGCATTGAAATTCCTTTGGATCAGGCTTCAGTGTTCCAGGTGTGTGCACAGACGTCTCAGTGGATGTGCTCTACGCTACACCTGTGGCAGCTTCCTTGGTTTATCTTCCCTCACTGCTTGTACACCTGCCCAGGGGATCGAGCGGCTGTGCAGCTTCAGTGCTCCTGTCTGAGCAAAGGCGGCTGAGAACAGTGGGAGGAACAAGGAAATCTGGCCGTGTTGTGTTTGCACAGCCTGTCTCAGTCCCACCCTGAGGCTCTGTGTAGCTGGGGTAGGTTGGCTGCTTCGTTTTGGGGAGCCAAGAAGGTCCTGCTCAGCCACTGCCCACCCACAGGGCAGGGGGCAGGGGGCTGCCAAGACATCTCCCTGCAGGGTCCACTTGGAGAGGGACGAGCCGATAGCTTCATGCTTGCTGAGGTGAAGTTTGCTCCAGGTTCTGCTGCAGTTTCTGTCTGTTCAAGCTGATACAGGGGCAGTGAAAGTCCTCCTGATACCGCTCTGATCCGTTGGCCGCCAAGTCGCTGCACATTCGCTGCTCACAGCAAGGTAGCAAAATCCTTCCTGCTGTCAGTGACCTGGCAATGATTCCCTCTCTCACTTTGCCTTCCGTATGATCTAGCAGCTGTCTCAATGAATTGAAAGCTACCGCTTTAAATAAAATAATAATATAATTCAAGGCCATACAGTGTGAAAGTTATTGTAATTGTGGTGCACTTAGGTTGCTACGCAGCGGATCTGCTGGTCAATATGCGGGAGTACCGTGACACTGTACTAGGGAAAGTTGTTGGGTAGTTGAGAAAGGTCTCAGGATACAGAACATCTGCTTGGACTCCGCTAGCGTGATCATTAAGGTGGACAGTAACAGGAAAACAGGTAATTTAGTCTTCTGCTAATTTGTCTTGTTGGTAATTAAATTGATTAACAGTGATAAGCAAAACCCTTCTCTGTATTTGCAGCAAGTGTGCTGTAGCTACAGTGTGTAACAGTGATAGCTTAATTGCACATGGATTTGTGTAATGTCTGAAAGGCTTTAGGTAAATGTAGAGAGGGGAAAAATATTTTCAAGTACAGTTTCTAAAACTGTGTCAAGTGAAGGCTTCTGAAATGCAGTCCTTTTATATCAGGAAATGGGGGAATGCAATATTGTGGGTGCTGTTGCACATCATCCACAATCGATAGGCTGTTCAAGTGGACATAAGGACTTGATGCTGCATGGGCCAGAGCGGGGGGAAAGAAGAGAGGGCTAATTGTCAGATTACTTGAGGTGAATTTCTCCGTCACAGGGTTGGCAACTGGACTGGGGAAAGCTGCTCCAGCAGTGGCTGCTGCAGTAGTAACACACTGGGAGATAGAAGTGACGGTGTAGGCAGAGGTTTCTCTTGGTTTTGTGAGCGTCTCTGTTGAGCATACAATTGAGTAGTGTTTTTCAGGGTGCTGGAACTTGTTGGGAAAATTTTTGGGTGTGCAACAAGCGATTTGTGCAAAATCACTTGTGAATGGAGTTAAGCTTAACTTAGTCCAAGAAAATAATGTGAGAACATTTTGCAGCCTTTCATTTGACTGTTTTAAAATTGAAATGCTTTGTGTTCATGTGCTTGTGTATAGTGACCCTGTCTGCATAAGCCTAATCTTTAACCTGTTAAAAGTAACTTCCAACCTTAAAATGAAGAGTAATATTAATTTCAGGTTGATTTTTTTTTTTCCTTTCCTGAAAGAGCTCTTCTGCTGTTCATCATCTGTGTACGTAGCTCTGGTCAGAGCCATTTGCCCCTTTGGGCAGGGGTGCTGAGCCAGAGCAGTGTACAGGGTTCTGCTGATTCCCAGGGCTGTGAGAACACACTGTGCACCTCTCCACGGCACACCGGGGTTTTTTTGCTTCTGCTGATTAGTTTTCTGTGCTTCACTTTGAAATATTTCCTCTGAGGCCGTTTCTCTGAACAGCTCTTTCTGTAATGAGTTTGAATTTTAAAACACTCAAATTTCTTGCATCCTTCCTTTTGTTAATCCTCAGTAAATGGGGCAAATAATTGGGAAGTGTCACCTGTCCTTTCACGAATGGTGCTTCTGTGCTTGTCTGCTTCTTGCAAGCAAAATGCCCAAGAGCTGCAGCAGTGACAAGTCTCTGAAACAGACTTGTAGACTGATGTTCATCTGCTGCTCCCAAGAGCTATGGCTGATCCTTTCAGATTTTCAGGAAGGATGCATTCTTTTATTTGATGATTTTGTTGCCGTGTTCAGGCTACTATTCCTTGTTGTACTCTTCCAAGAAGATTCTGATTTCTTTTTTAGTTCTTTCTTTGTGTTTTTGTGGGTTTTTTATTTCTCAGCACTAGGGAAGTTTGTCTCTTTTTGTAGCCCTGCTGTTGTCAATATATGCATAAATAGGAAGGAAAAAGCTACAGGCATTCCCACTTCTCTTAACTTCCCTTATCATTTGAAACTATTCTCCTAGCTCCAAATAGGGCTACATTAATAATTAAATTCTTATTAAAGTTATGATACACAAGAGTGTTCTGATACTTCATAAGTAGCAAACTATAGCTCTCCAAAGCTCTCAAAAACTGTTAGCTTCCCACTCATCCCTGCACCTTTCTGGCACTTCTCTTGGCAGCTTTTCGTCTGCATGCCTGATTTTCACCACACTGCAAGGATATTCTCTTAGAAACAGTGGCATTCCTTGCTTTTTCTCCCAAACTTTGTCAGTGAGGAATACAAGTTCACTGTTGTGCAGTGTGTGACACTGAGATACTCTTTGCCATGAGCTGGTCAGAGTGGGTTTTGTGGTAGACAGGGAGGGGTGAGTGAGGGGTTTGAGCAAGCTCATATTTCCATCTGGAGTTGCTGTCCATCTCCTCCTGTATTCCACGAGGCTTCTTTCCTTATGTTGTTGGAGCAGAAAGAGAAATGTCTGATCCATAAGCTGCAGGCTGGTGAAGCTGCAGGCTAGTGCATTAAGTGGCAGCCACAACTTGATCCTAAGAGCCAACATCTTTTGGTGGCTGTGCAATTTGGATGGCTGATCTTCTGAAGCTGGCCCAGCAGGTCCTGCTGTTTGAGTGTCCTCCCTTGAGCCAGCCCCTGCTTCAAAGGAGTGTCCCCAATAACTTGCTGAGGTGCTCCCAGCTCTGCTGCTCTCTGCTCCATGTGCCTGTTGCTTCTCATACGCACCCTCCAGAAAAATGAATAGTACGCTGTAAATTGCTGTCTTGTCTGCTGTGGTGCATGGATCAACCCACCTGTTTGGAAAGCAGCCAGCTTGCATTTATTTTAGCAGATGGGAAAAGCAGGAAACTGCTCAGAACAGGCAGAGGAGAAATATTCATTCATTCAGGGGCAAGCACAGCAAAGCGGTGAACTGAGCTGCAGAGTTTAAATAAGAGTGGGCACATGTCTTGCATAGCAAAACCACAGATCCTGACGGCTGGGAAGGGAAAGGTGGTGGGTCTGCACAATGCAGAGTAAATTGTGGCAGTTCCTCAGCCCTTGAAGAGCAGGGGCTTTATCTCTTTATAACAGCTCAGATGCAGAACGCTAACAGCACTGCCTGGCAGCATCTGGAAACTGCAGTGCTCCCAAACCAAGCTCTTAGAATCATAGAATTGTTTAGGTAGGAAGAGACTTCTAAGATCATCGAGCCCAACAATTAACCAAGCACTGCCATGTTCACCACTAAACCATGTCCCTAAGTGCCACATCTACACGTCTTTTAAATCCCTCCAGGGGTGGTGATTCAACTGCATCACTGGGCAGCCGATTTCAATGCCCGACAACCCTTTTGGTGAAGAAGTTTTTTCCAATATCTAACCTAAACCCTTGCACAACATTCTGCTGGTGACACCAGGCTCGGAGCAAGGTATTGATATGCTGGCTTTTCCTCTTTCTTCCCTCATTATTCACTTCAGCTGGAGGGATAGAGCAGAACAGTACCTGTGCTCCTGATCCCTTAACCAGTCATCCCAAGGCCCTGAAGTCTCCCTTGATTGCCCTTGGACTTCTTGTGCAACTTCAGTGCTGCCTACCTGAAAAATCACTAAATACTTAACAAATACCATTCAATCTGAGGCCGCACCAGGGTAGGAAGCTTTCTCTTCACATCTGTAACTCAGGCCAAGGGAGTAAGCAGATGTCCCTAAGAATTTGGTCCCGTTTGCGTATTGGGCCTTCTGTTCCTTTCACTGCCTGTGGGCACAGTAAGGTCATGGTTACAGCTGCATCACTGAATGGTGGCCAGATTAGAGTTAATCAGAGGCTGTCTGGTAGTAGATGAGTGCCTGGAATAGCTAGGAAATAAGGCCCTGTGCAGAAATATTGGTGCCATTTCCACAGGGGAAAGAGGAGATGCGTTCTTAGCAGCATTTATCAACAAATTTTTGATGTCGGATGTCTTTGTCTTTATTATGCACAAGGATCTAAATGCAGCCTTATCTTGGCTAGTCTTTTCAGAGGATAACAGCTTATTACTGCTAGCAGTTAATCCAATTACTCTTTTAGGTCAAGGGGGAGTGTTCTGTGCAAATATTTTTGGAAGATCTGAAAAAAATTATTCTGTGTGGTTGACCCAAAGAGAGCACATTTCAGAATTTTTCAGCAGATCAAAAAGTTTAGAAACTCCTACATATATTGAAAGAAACATATTTGAAAGAGCTGCCAGCTTTCGACCACAACAGCTGCTTATCTAAAAAAATGAAGACATTTCACAATGTAAAGTAGCTTCAAATCAGAAAACAAATCGCTATCTAAAATCATCAGAGAAATTCTTTGATGTGGGAATGAAGGTGGGGCTATGCAAACCTTAAAAATTAATTCAGCATGAAGTGTTTTGCTTAGAGTAGGTTTTAACTCTATAAGTTTGGCTCACTTCGTTACTGGTTCTCTACTAAAGATTACCAGGGGCTGGGTAAAGGATGGGGTCCAGGCTGCAGCTGCCTTTGTAAGTGTTTGTGAATCTCTGCCTTGCACAGCAATCACAGCAGGAGCTGGGATGTTGGCTTTACCATAAGGATATTACTTGGACATCAGTGGTGAATTTTAAATATTCCTGTGACATTTATGTCATAAATAGGAGGTTATCCTCCCTTTCCCACCAGACATAAGCACTCTTAAGACCATATACTGCTGAATCCCCAAAGCCTCAAGTTCTAATAACCAACTGCAATCTAATTTAGATCAGCAGTTTGAGAAATCATTAGTTCAAGTAGTGAAAGCCCTCTATTGGGTAAGAGATTTGGTTCCCTGAGTATCTGAGCTCTTAGAGACACCACAGCCCATCTCAAAATTTATGCCCTATTCATACATGCCATAAAGCTGTCCTTTTAATATCAGTTCAAAAATAAGCACAGGAAATAGTTGCCATAGAGGAAATGTATAGTATTGGTTTGAGAACAAAAGACCAGGCTCTGCTTCCCTGTAAGAGTGAAGGAGTTGGGCTGTCGCTGGCACGTCCGGCATCCGTCATGGACCCCATCCAGCAGCAGCTTCCAGCTGTAATGAGAGTTCGTTTTGAGCTGAGTTTTAATTTTGAAAAATCATGTAAAGAAAGTTGTGTCTTTCACAAGGTCTTTTTGCTGGTTTGTTTCTTCCAGTTTGGAATAAGCTGGAGCATTTCTGGTGTGGTGCCTGGTTTTGGTGGTATATTGGGGAGAAAGGAGTGATGCAAAGGGAGGGACTCCAGAAATGGCTTGCTGTGAATAAAAATTAGAGAATTGGCAGCCTGTTCTTCCTGTAATATCTGTCTTTATTGTGAAAACTGCAAGTCAGAGTCAGCCAGACTTCAAAGTTGTGAGCACACAGCTGCAAGCTGAAAATAAGATTTCTGGGTGATGCAGAAGCTCCAGGGCTGTTTAGTAAGAATACTTCATCAAGATTTTGGCAAAGGTGGATAGCAATATGGTTTGGATAGACTGTGTTGTCATTAAGAGCTTTTGAGTATATTACAACCCCAGAATAGAATTTTTTTTTAATTAGCTTGTAAGTATTGTTGTGCCCTGAGTTCATTATGTTGTTCAGGTGGCTAACAAAAAAATCACACCTTCAAGTGGGAAAAACTAGGGGGAAAATGAAGCAGTGATGAAGAGAAGCAAAGAGAATTTTTATTGCATGTATACCTGAGAGATTTTCATCAGCTGTCTCAACAGAGAAAATGTTATTACAGAAAAATACCCCACTTCCCTACCCTTCCCTGTCCTGCAGACAGCCACTTGAAGCAAGTTATTTCAGAAAGGCTTTTTTTTAGACTTGTTTCTGTAAGGAGCTGAAAGCAACTTGATAGCCTAATGTTTTCCTCTAAAAGGAAAAAAAAAAAGTATTTCCTACATAGCTCTAAACAGCCTCAGGGGTTGGGTAACCTCACTTGTGACCTTTCTTCCCTTGTGTGGGTGAAGGAGGCAGAGGATGAAGGAGGTGCTCAGTGAGCATCACTGTTGTGTGTCCCAGCACAGCCAGGCAGGTGACAGTGTGGAGGCATCTGCTGCTGCACTGATTTTTCCAAAAAGAGTCATATTGAGGGAATGGGTTTTTTTGCAACTTGCTCCCTTGTGCCAAAGAGAAGGTGTTTTCTTCGCTTTGTGGATGCAGGATTTAAGAGGCACTCTAATGCTTGCTCTCTGTGGCTTGAAGACATAGTGTGCAGAGCCACGACTTCAGTCCTTCCAAAATGTCAGCAAAACTAATTTATGGCAAGTATAGGTATCCTGGGGCTCACAGAATGTAAAACTAAGCAGACTATGAAAAGTTAGGGAACTGAAGGAGGATGAAGATTCATGTTTCAGGTAATGACCTGAAAAGTTAATTCAAGGAGTGAATGGATCCACGGAAGTATAAATTTTTTGTGTTAAATTGTGTCATACATACAAGAACAATAGCCTAACAGGAACATGAGGATTTGTTTTGCCTGGATTTTATTTACCCTGTGGTTACTACAGCCTTTAGCTAACAGAGCTGAAGCCTCTCCATGTAAAACCAGGGGGGGAAAGATATTTCCTTACAGCTTTATTAAACTCTGAATTACATCAAAGATTATTCGGTTGGAACCCGAGCCAAGGCTTATGGACAGGGTTGATGTTATGGTTTCTGGCAATTCTAGATGGGGCTGAAATGCAGTTGGACATAAAAGAAAGACACAAACCAGCGGACTGTTTAGCTGGTGTATTTGTATAAAGTAAACATGTTTGAATTTATCTTGAAAAACATCCTGGTGCCGGCAGTCATCCTAAAGATCACTTTCTCTCAGTAAAGCTTACAGGAAGAAGGAATTTTTTTCCTACTGGCTTGTTGACAGCAAGTTTTTATTAATGTAATTATTATTATTTTATTTGAACTAAAGAATGTGCTACAGGGTGATATTTAGCAAGCTGAATGTTTTGATGTAGGAAACATAATAGTTACTGCAATTATTTTATACTTACTGCTAAGCAAATTCCTCTCATCTATACACAGTTGCTGTGGGTTTAGTCTCCATTAAATTATGAGGGGAGGGTGAGGGGAAGAAAGAAGGATTCATTTGTTTTAAAGCTATGTAGTATTCATTTATCATCTTACATCTGAGAAGATACAGATTCTTTAGCAGTATATTAATGACCTGTGTCCATGACATATGAAGTCCTGTCCCTGTTTTATTCATAGGAAGATGGGAATGTAGAGCACTGATGTGTTCTACTCATGAGGATGGGGAGCACATTAGGATGAAATGAAAAATAAAAATAGGTGCTGAAGTACAACAGCAGAGACATAGCTGAAGAGAGGAGGCTGGCACGATGTTTACAGTCTGCCTGCAGGAAGGTGGCCAAGGAAACACAGATGTGCCCCAGTGGAGGTTTCCTCTCTCTGCTCCTGAGGACAGCATCCACGTGATGGAGTGAAGCTGAGCATCTTCCAGGCTTCTCATGGGTCTTCTGCTCCCATTTTGAGCTTGGTGCTGGCTTGTGATTACTACCCAAATTAGCTGATTCAGAGCTGGTGGATCCGTGTGATCCATGCCTGAGGAGTGCAGGCATATTCTAGGTCCTGCAATTAGAGTCTGCAGTGGAGGGGACAGTTGAGTACAAGCAACGTCCTCTGCTCCACATAGCACAGTATGTAAGTACTGCTTTGGATTTCTGTTAATTCCCTAAAATTTATGGTTTCTCTCCTACTCCGGTGTGTGTGTGATTCTTTCATAAGTGTGTGTTTTATCCCATTAGCAGAGTCATAGCAGATCCCTGGTGATATTTCTTCCCTTTCCAAAGTGCTTCTTCACAGCTGTTTAGTAATGATCCTTTCATGGTCATGCACTGATGATCTTTAGTCATCAGAAATGGCTGTCATCAGTTTTGAAAGCTTTTTGCATTAGATTCCGTGCAGCTGAAACTTGTCTGTGAATTGGTTCTTGGGGCCCATAATTGAGGTCCTGCAGCTGTGATTTCAGTGGCTCCATGGGGGTGTCTGGCTGTCATCATAGCAGGGAAAAGGATGCATTAGGGTCAGGGGATGTTCCTCGTTTTGTAATAAATTCTCAGCCTGACTCGAGGCCATTCATCATGGTAAGAAGAGGTTTTAGCTGTTCTTTCAGAACACTGACATCAATTAAGTTATCCATACATCATTCCAGCATTAAGGCTGTGTTAGTGCTGTGGTTCTTGGGGTTTGCTCCAGGTGTCAGTACTACCATGGCCCTCAAAACCAAGACTCATTTACCCCTGCTGTCCTGGGGTCTTGTAACCCGATGTGCCTTTGTGGCTTTCTGCATGTTCTTCACCTACGGAAGCTGTGGGTGCTGTTGTGGTGTATTCACGTGAAATAAATCTGCGTGCTGGTGGTGATGTGAGCGTGTAGGTGACTCGTAAAGGACCAGTTACATCTTTTCCATCTCTTAGTGAGCTTCTCTGAGATGGGGAGGGGGGCTACATAATGATGTCAAGCAACTGTTTGCCAGATACTTGACGAGTGGAATCAGTCCACGGAGTTGGTTTGCAGATGCTGCATGGTCTCAGCTTACAAGAACCAAGAAGTTATTCCCCAGTGCCAAATAGCAGGCCGTGATCACCAGTGGCTCCTTCTCCCCCGCTGACCCTGTTGAGCAGCTGCCAGCCTGTTTTATGCTTTTATTTCACCAAAGTGACAGGCCAGCACCACACAGCACTGAACCTCACGGGTAATTCTCCGAGTTCCTGAGGCTGAACACGCATTTCCCTCCTCTGCTGGCTGTTCATGTTCCGTGGCACGTGTTACCCCTGTAAATGCCAGAGGTGTGCCGTGGGGCTCCGGCCCCGTTGGCACTGGGGGCACTGCACACAGGGTGCTGGTGGCTTTGCACAGGTGCCTGCAACAGCAGCTTCTGCCTGGTGGCTTTTTGGAGGAGTGACCCATCAGGGACCATTGGTCTTTGGCTTATCTTGGGTGTTGACTCCTAGTAATTACTCCCAGCTGCTGCCCTGCAGTCTCAGGGTGTTTCATGAGCACATCTGTACCCCTCCAACAAGCCAAAGTTAAACCAGCACTGTTAAGGGTGTAATTATGTGGCAACCCAGACCTTGTGCTCCATTGACCTGCAGCTCTTTTTTGAACCACTTTCCTATTTTGTTATGCATCCCTTTTAATGACACTTTATAGAGATTATTAGTGTGTATTACTGGTGCTGCTTGTAGTCTAATGAAGCAACAGTAGCCAAGGTGCAAAGTTTCTCTGGTGGATTAATGAGGTCTTAGAAGAAGGCGGCTGCCCGCTGTGAACAGAAAGACCATCAAGTTGAATTTATCACCTAGGTATGACTCGTACTAGAGAAAAAAATCAAGCACTTGAAAATGCAATAGGATAATATTTATTTCAGGGGAATCCATGTTTAAATCTGACAGATTTTTTTAAATGGCCATACATTGGCAGATTTTAGGAAGAAGTTAAATTGTTAGAATTAATGGCCAATGCTTCAAGAACCAAATAAACTTACCTACTGCATGCTAGTGCATCTGTAATTTTAGACTAGCCTATCAGTAGTTACTTTCCTCATTACTGGAATTTTACTTTCCTAAATCCTGGATTTTTTTAAATTTTTTTTTCTAATTTTTGGGGTTTTTTACACAGGGTTGGGGAATCTCAGTTTCGTTTTGGCTATGGTTTTACATCTCTGTATTACACTATAAATAACAATTGGTGGTTAGAGACTGTCTTGTGAAAAAGCAGTTTATTTTTGTTCTTGCGAGATGATCTGTGCCTCCAGCTGTGAGCTGAGGAATCTCACTATCTCTGTTATTAAGGCTTCATTTTTTTTAGATAGTGGCAAAGTGTTTCAATTCTTTCTGGTAATGTAGTACTTTGAGGTAGCTGGAGCTTTCTGTATGCAATATATTTTATCTTTTTGCCATTTAATAGGCTGACCCCATTCAGAAAACATTTCAGACTGCATATCATTTATGTTATTAATGGCAGTATTGATTTATGAGATCAACTTTAAAAATTACTTGCTGTTTTACAAGAAAACCATCAGAAGGATTAATACGCTTTCTCTTTGTACATCTACTCTTCTATCTGTTGAAAATGATGATCAAGTCAAATGTCATTGGATTATCATCCTTGCTCTAAGGAACAGCGTGTAATTTTATATCCTGATAAAGGCATGTTCTTTGTACTTTGGGGAACAGATACACTGATGTTGCATTACCTGCAGAGGTGCAATGATTACATGCTGATGTCAATGTAGAGGTTGCCTATGGCTAGGCCATAAAAGCATGCTTGGTTTGCTTTTTTCCTTAATCTGCATGCAGAATAGATAGAGATGCTTTAGGAGAATAAAGCAAATATAGGAGGGAACTTTATTGGTTTTTGGAGCAGGGTGTTATTCTACTATTTATTAAAGCTGCATGAAACAGTATGAAGTGTTGAGGTTTATGGGAAGCATTGTTTATGAAAGTAAATGTTTTATCCCACCCTTCTACCACCATGACTAAGATACTTTACACTTTAAAGTTTATTTTCCTTCCTAAAAACCTTTCTTTCCCTCCTGCCTTTCCCCCACCCTGACATTATGTAGTTGATTTGATTCTCTAGATTGCTTTCCTCAAGCTCTAACTTGAGTTCATTTTGTTATGTGGTGACCACAGTTATGGATGACGCTCCCCCTGGCACACAGGAGTACATTATGTTACGGCAAGATTCGATCCAATCTGCGGAATTAAAGAAAAAAGAGTCCCCTTTTCGTGCTAAGTGTCACGAAATCTTCTGCTGCCCACTGAAGCAAGTGCACCTCAAAGAGAACACAGAGCCGGAAGGTTTGTGGCACTATGGATCCATGTTCTGTTTGTTTCTTTCTTTTTTTTTTTTTTCCTTTTTTTTTTTTCCTCTTTTCCATGTATGTCCCTGGAGTGTGCTGTGTGTTCCCCAGCCTGTGTCAGTGCGGTGCAGCTGACGCAGGGAGCGTGATGCACTCGTGTCCCCTTTGCTTGCCTGTTAGTGTCTGATTCAGCTACCACGGGACACTGTAATCGTAGCCACGTACGGGATCATTCTAGAAGAGAAATGACGCTGCTTTTTCTCAAATAAAGTTTGTTTGTTTCAGCTCTCATCATTACACACTGCCCTTTTTTTTGGCTGCCAAAAGCTGCTTGCTACCTAAACGGCATCAACTCCTAGTGGGTTCTTTGCAGTAACATTTCTGAAGCTGCACTCTGCTGAAAATACGGCACTTAGACTCAGATTCGGCTTGTCCCCAGCACCTTTCACTCCATAAGGCTTCTGCATAGTGCTAGAGAATGCTCATGGCAGCTGTACTTGGGTGAAGCAGGATGAAGTTTGTATGTAATGCACGCCTGGTTGCATTTTGGGAGATGAAATGCATGCAGAGCAGAAAAAAAAGATGAGTAGAATGTTTTCCTTTTCAGATAAAGCAAAGGTATGGTCTCTTCTCATGCTGTGTTTACTGATATGAAATTGCCAATGAGGTTTATCTCGTTCATCTAGTGTACATAAAATTAAGCTATTTTAAAGTATATTTTTTAATATTTTCTCTTATTGTTCCATATGTGTTTTGCATTACTGCTTCGTATTCCACATGGTAAGCCTTCTACTTTTTGCATAAGCTCCAGTATCTGCCAAGACAAATAATGCTACTACTGGCTAGATGTATTTTAAGTTGAAATAATCAGGGCTGGATTTTGCCACAATTGAGTCTGCAGGAATGGCAGAGTGAGCAGGTTGGAGTTCTTATTGCAAATCACTTGTATTATTCTCTCTGTAATGATGGGCATCAGTTGCTGAGCTGTCACTATTAGCCTGAAATATTTCAGTCAATTGCTTTCTCTTGTTACATTCCCCAGATTTTGCATGAATGTTCTTTGTACCACCTCTGGGAGATTTGTGTCTTTTTAAATAAACGTATTTTATTAAAATAACATTTATCATCTCACCATAAATATTAAATCTGATACACCCTCTGGTTTAAGGCCTGGGGAGAGGTTTCTTGTTTCAGTGATGTTATAACTGAATGTTAAAATTGGGGGTTGAAAAAGGTCCAAATGTCCTCTCGATTCTGGGGCTGACTTGATAGAAGTTGTGATTTCATAACTCAATGAACGTGAAGGAAAGGCTAATCCTACAGCACTCTTCCCGATTAGCACGTCACGGATTTCCTATCATGTGCCAGGGTTTGTGGTGTTCATGAGTAAATTATGAGCCCACAACTGTTCGTGTCAAGCTCCTCTAGGAAGATGATGACAGGTGAGCTGCTGCAGGTGCTCGGCAAGTGGTGTTTGGTGAATGAGAAGGTTCCATGTGAGCCTTGAAAAGATGGGCCCTACGCTTGGCACCTTTGACTGACAGGTTGTATGTCACTTTTTCCGTGTGCTCTTGTGTAAGTCCAGCAGAAGTTCATGGTTATTTCAGTGGAACTTGTACTGGGAACTGGATTCCTGCTGAAGACCAGCTCTTAGCTGAGTCTGATCATTTTCAGTGAATAAATCAACAATTTACGCCCTAATGGCCTGTGCAAGAGGAGCAAGGAAAGCTGAGGTATGCTGGGCCTTTTCTCTCCAGACTGTGAGTGTCCTGGGGACATGGTTTGGTTCAATGTTGAGGAATTTGGTATCTGCCAGGAAAAGTTTGCACAGTGCAGGCTCAAAGTGAAGACCTGGGGAGCATCAGTTCTGCCGTGATGTCGCCTGGAAGCCAAGAGTTGCTCTTCTTAGATTCTCCGTAAATCTGCACTCTGTCTGTCTCCAGCAACAGCTGTGTTACTCCTTCCTCTGTGGCATATGGTATTGTTATTCATTCTCAGTGAAAATGTTTAGTTCTGAGAGGAAAGCTTGTCATCTTTTGTTGCAGTGTACAAGGATGAATGTTTCTTCCCTTTTTTACCCCTCCTCCTCTCCTTCAGGAATTCTGCATTACTAGACAGGCACAAGAAACTGTGTCCATATTGGCTTGTCCTACAACCATCTGAGTTGATGGGAATTCATAGGGGTATCAATTTTTGTTGTCGTGTGATTTCTATGTGTGTTTCTCTGAAAGATGTTGTCTAGCATGAGAGGGAAAATATCTGATCAGGAATCCTTTTAGTCTCTGTTGTAGCTCAAATTGCCTGGGCTGTATTTGTCTTTTTCTTCAAAATCTCTGAATTGCTTGGCAATGGTGTTAGACCCACTGAAAGACTGGTGTGTGTCATCCTCAGTGGTTCGTTGGCATGAGGCTTGAAAAATTTTGGTTGTGAAATGATCTGAACTGTGCTTTTCATGCAAACTCTGCAACAGCTCATGGAAGTTAATGGAGTGGCTGAAACAAATCCTACCAGAACACCTTCCAGTGTGAACCCAGCAGTTAACAGCTCAATTGTGCTATTAGGGTGAAGGAAAATAAATGTTTAAACTTGTTACTGTGACATAAATTACCCATTTTTGAAGGCTCTGGAGAAAGTATGACAACTAGGAAGCTATTAGGAAAGTTCTCCAAGTAAAATGTCATAATGGAAGTTTTATGGAAAATTGCAGACTTGAAAGACACTGCAGAGAGTATAAAAATTCACCTTTTTTATCTGCTGAGTAATGACATGGGAACACATAGTAAAGCCTGCATGTTTCTAACTTGGCAACTCTTTTGTTTAAATGATGGATTTCCACTCTGCACCTTTTAACCACTTTCATACAGGGTTAATGCTTGAGGAGCCTCATTTTTAACTTCAGGATTTGAACTCCCCAGGCATGTAGGATGATACCAGGTAAAAGATTTTCCAGGCTTTTTGTAGGGGTGTTTGGGGAATGTTCTGCTATTTGCTAAAAGACTTAATACCACCTCACACTGGGTATCTGAGCCTGGTTGTTCCTCATTTCTCATATCTTAAGCCTATTTCATTTCTTGTAATATAGGCTTATTTCCTGAAGCAAAAGAAGGAATGAGAAAATTAGATCCATGTGTCCTAAATTAATCTGCCTTGGTTTCTTGTTCTTTTCCTCACACCTACTTGCCTGCTTGTAACATCATCTTTATTCACAACACACACATGCCTCAAATACCCCTCAGGAAAACAGAGCCAGGGCCAGTACTTTTGATAACAGCCTGGAGGACACATAGAAGGTCCTTGGTCCAGTAACTGCAGCAAGTGGTAGTAGTGGAAGGAAGGAGAACAATGGGAAATCACGAAGATATTATCTTCCCAGAATGTGGAAATTTCCATTTGAGCCCCGTGCCAGCAGGGTGATGTCTGCCAGTCTGGGTTGCAGGTCAGATGGGATGCTGCCTTTCCTAATGCTGTGGGAAACTTGGGACTATGTTAAAAGCTGAACTGCTGCTTTATTCTGCATCATTCCTGCTTTGTTTTGTCAAAGTCATTCTACAGTTTACAATGCCGTGGACCTCTCAAACGCAATAAAACAAGCAGAGCTGACATCCTTACCTGGATGCTGGGTCCTGTGGGCATTGGGCATTGTTTACAACTACATCCAAGCAGCAGCAAAATACAGAGTGTTTTTGTAGCTTCCCTCAAGCCAGGAATGCACTGCTAACAGGAGAAGGGCCATCTGAAGTACATTTTGCAGCTATTTGTTCTCTTAAATAGTTTAAACATAAGCTGCTGCTGCTATCTGTATAAAACATGGTTACATAAAAAGAAGTCAGCTCCTGGAAAACTAATTTGAGTTGTATTATTACATCCAGGGGAAGGAATAAAATGAGAGAAATGTTTTTAAAAAACACCCATTGGTTAGTCACAGTCACACAATCAGGAGTCTTGGACACTTGCCCATAGTTCTGTTTTCATGTGGGATTTTTTTGCCTTTTTCTTCTTCTTTTTTTTTTTTTTTTTTGTAACATTTAGTCTCCCTCCAGGCATACATAACCTTTTTACACAGAAAAGCAGACAAGCATGGCAAAATACGTATTGGGGATGGGGAGAGGGAAATCTGGGATAGCAGCTGGTAATGAGGAAAGGCAGCTTTCCTCAACCAACAGGAAATCTGATTAGATAGAAAATGTTAAGGATGCTAATGTGAAACAAGCAGCTTTGTGGTTGCCCTTGACAATGGCTTGTTATCTTCATCCCTAGCAATGGAATGAGTGGCAGAGCCAGTCCTGGGGGTGAGGGAAAGGTAGGATGTTTAAGCACATTGCGTGCGATGCTGCCTCTTCCACCTACTCCATGTGCACAGGCAGTTTTGTCACCAGCAGAAATGTGGAGCCTTTATGTTGCAATACAGAATGTCCCTTTGGTGCTCCAAGCATCATGTCACCACTGATAGTGCTGTTACTTGGCACTCTAATTATATCCTTTTCTTCTAGACTAAATCAGTCCTATTAGCCCTCCTCGCTCGTTTAATTATGTTAATGCATGTGTATTTCTGCATTTTAGAGGAGAAAAGGAAAGAAGAAGGGGGAGGAGAACTGTATTTGAAATCGTGGAGAATTGTGAGAGGTTTTTAAACTTTATGTATTGTTCAGAACTAAAAATGACTTTGTGTTCCAGTGAGGAATAATAAAGATGAGCCACATGAAGCAGGCACAGCCGCTGGTGCTGGTTGTGTCCAAGGCATTCAGACCAGGCACACTTGGCAGTGGGACACCAGTGAGGAGGTTCAGCATCTGTGCTGTGGTGCCTTCAGCCTCAGGTGGAACCTGGATGAGCAGCTGCCTGGGAGGAGCTTGCTGGTTCCTTGAGTAGAGGCTTCTACTCACGTGATCCCATTTAGAAACTTTGTCTGGGTTATGATCCTTCGATACTGAATTAATCCCATTTCATAAGCTTCCATGTTTTTCATCATGTCTTCTGATTTCAGTGGAGGTGAAAAATGAAGACTTGGTATCCCATTTGCTCTGGCCAACAGGAGAGTTTAACCCTTTCCTGCTGCAGCTAAGCTGTCTGGCCTGGAGCTGTTCATCCCAGGGAAGGCAGGCAGTCTGCTATTGCCTGATGTTGGGCCCTGCAGCCCTCGGTGCTTTCCTTATTGCCCTTTCCCTCAGCAAAACCTTGTTCTTGACTCTGCTTTTTCCTGCACCTCTCAGATCCTCCTGTGGGAATGGGAAGCTTTTTCCTGGCCTTGTTCCCAAGTTCTGGCACTGGCAAGAAGCAGCAATGAGCAATGCCTACGCCTTCTCCAGTGCTAAATGAGAACAAACTCTGAATGCTGTCTGGATACACATGGAGTTGCTGCAGCTATGGGACCATACCTGCAGTGAAGGATGATCTGAAGGGAGGGACAGAGACCAGAAGTCAACGGTCTGAAGCTGCCACCAATATAATGGCTTTTTCCGCCAAAGAGAAACTGTCTTTGACTTGAGTGATTAACTGATAACCTTCTATTTCAGGGCACTGGGAGGCAGTGGTGACAACTGCACTCTTATTTTCTTCAGGTGCTCAGCACATAAGGCAGAACAGCTCAGTCCTGTAAGTGGCTGAGCCCTCTTGCCCTGATCCTCCGAAGCCTTTAAGCACGCGATTAACTTTGAACATGTGAGTGCTCCCAGCAGAGTCAGAGGGGTTGGGATGTATTTAATGAGCTTACCTGAACACAGTCTGGGCCTGGCTCAGGTTCAGGCTCAGACAGTGCAAATCCAGAGTAATTCCACCAAAATCCAAGATTTACTCAATATTTACTTGTCTGCAGATGAGATCAGAAGCCCCTCATAGAGTTTAGTTTGATTTCTTCTTACTCCCTCAGGAGTTAATATGGTCCTTATTGCCACAATGATTCATGATTGAACATGCAAGTCATCGTAGCAGTGGAGAAATTTAATGTTTCCCATTATAAAGAGAGAAGTGGAGGAATTGCTTCTCAAAACTACATGGACATCTCATCAGAAATAGTAGCAACAACACTGCCTACTGAACCAGCTGAGCACTAGGTACTTAACTATCATCTCTGGAAGGTTCTGGGGAGATGACGCTTCTAGCCATGCAGAACCAGCAGAGTTGGGAATTCAGCATTTTTCCGTGGACTTAAACACAGAATCTGAGCTGTTTCCTCTTTCTCTTCAGCAGCGACTGCACCATACTACTGAGGTGCCAGTTGCCTCCAGCCCTCCCTTCCTCTCACCTCTCCCCCCGTGCTTGTGTGTTGACCTCTGGTTCAGCAAACTCCACCACCAAACCCCCTGAGGAGAGGCTCAGCCCTGGGTGAGCCCAGTGCCAGCCGTGGCAGGAGCAGTGGGTGGCTGGTGAGGGACCAAGGAGCAGCCATGAATGGCAACAGGTTCTTAGGCTCCATTTCAGCTTTCCCCTAAGCTGTTACCCTCTTCTAATTCTGTTATTTTCTGCACCTTATTTACTTTTCATCAGGTGCTTGGCTCTGTGCTTGGTGCTCGCACATGCAGCTGTGTGCTGCCATATAAAAAAATCTCTTTTCAAGGTGGCTGAACATGTTTTAAAGAATAAGGTTCTCTGTTGAAAGTTGTGAGCAGGAAGAATCCAATTGTTGCTATAATGAGTCTATCATTAGGTTCTACAATAATTACAGAGAATATATTGAGGAAGGAATTTGAGGCTTTGAAGAAAGTCACTGAATGTAGCATTTCAAATGGCTTACAGACCTCTTTTGTTCCTGAACTCACGTGTACCTGCCACCTCGCAGGACACAGAGCAAGAGCTTTCCTTAGGGCTTTATTTAGCTACTGAGAGGCTTGGAGATCAGTGTCCTATACACAGCCCTGATTCCTGCATCCTGTTGTGTTGTTTTGCTAATGCTTTTTTAACTAATACACCTGCCAAGTTACTCGTACCTACCTGAAAAACCTTTTTCAAAGGTCTCTGGCTCTTGCTGTCAGCTGAATGTGACCTGAAATAAGGATTACAGCTGGAAGACCCTTCTGACTGTGTATGCACACAACATCTCAGTCTGGGAAATGGAGTGCACACCTTGGTCTGTTTGTCAGGCTGAGATCTAAGAGTAATGTGGCTGGAGGAAATGAAGATAAAATATCAATAATAAAGCTAGCTAATGATGTAGTGCTTTGTCAAACTGTGTTTTCATGGTGGTAGAATTCAAAGGTGCAGCTGTAAGTGTGAGCTGTGCAAGTGTTAGTTAAATTTGCACTCTGTAGCCTCAGAAAAGTGTAAGTAATGGCATTAGGAGCAGATGTAGAACTTTTATTTCAAGATAATGGTTTTTAATTCTCAAACTGGACCTGGCCTTACCCCTGAACAGGTCGTGGCAACCCAGAAAGAAATTTTATCTCTTACCTTACCTGTGTCCTCTTTGAAGGAGATCTTTTATCTATGCCTTTTGCTATTTTGTTCTAATCTCAAAGTAAATATTCACTATGGAGACAGTATCTGGCACTTAGCATAGCTGAAGTAGGACATTTAGACCAAATGAGTCACCCTGATATTCTTTTCTCATCTCATCTTTAAAGGACTCTGAGATCTTCAAAGAGTGTTCCTTGCATGGAGGAAGGCCTTTGTCTTGCTACTTTTTCATCCCATGACTCTCCTGAGAAAGCATCAGACTTTGCTCTTCAACCTGTCCTCATTTTAAATAAGGAGACGTAGTTCTTTATTAATAATGAACGTTTTTCTTTGTACCTTACTCAGCTACATGGCCCATCATAACTATTGCACAAACCTTTATCAGTGGTAATGTCTGTAGTATTCACATACCGAGTGTCAGATCTTCCATGCTGTTCTAGGTTAGGACAAGTCTGTAAACAAGGAGGAGTTAAACTTTCTGGCTGTCACTGGAGAGTAGTGTCCTTTCCCAAGGTAAGCACTTAGGAAAGCACTTGGGCAATCTCCGTGGAGCAGCAGAGCGCAGTGCAGAGGTCCCCTGCCCCACACCTGTGCAGGGCAGTGCAGCACCGCGCAGTGGAGTCGCTCATCTCGGAGATAATTAATTCAGGCTGATAATTGTCTGTGGTTTCCAGTTCCAGGGTTAGCTCAGCCCACACCTAACTCAGGGGTTTCTGCTTTTCATCCCATCGGCGGTCTTGGCCTTCAGCAGCTGATGCCTCTGAAAAAGTGAAACACCAAGATTCATCAGAAAGTCCACCAGACTCCTTCTATCTTGGATTATCTGGAAAAGAAGAGGAACTCAGTCTTACTTCAAACTCAGTCTGGTCTCCATGTGCTCCCTCAAAGCTGTGTTTTTCTCTCACACTCCTCCTTGTTCTGGATCCGGCTCTGTCAGGGCTGGGGATGACTTCTGAAGGAAGCTGAAGAATTTTCACAACAGTGCATTTTACTTCAAATGTGTGGTGAGCACACTATGCAGTAATGTGGGTTAATGTTATTTTGTGATTGCATAACCAGTTAACTTTTAGTGGTAGTACGTTTGTCTCTATTTATTGTTCTGTTTTAAATGTCCTGACCTGTAAAGCTAAAGAAACTGAAGAAGCTTCACCCAGACCTCAGTGAGCACTAAGACTGCAAAAGGCCAGAATTTTCATAGAACACTTATGTAAAGTTATTGAATGCTTTTTCAGTAGTATCTGAGTGCATGGGGGAAAGTCAGTGCTCAGACTGTTTCATATTCCGTTTTTTTGGCCACTGGTATCTATCTACAGCATTTTCCTGCTGTGTACAAGTACTTTGATTTTGCTTATATGCTGAAAAAACTTCCAGATTTTTTAGGACAGTGCAAAATATTTGCACATCTTCTTTTAAGCCAGCCCTTGTCCTCCAGGACAGAAAGGTGTACTACCAAGCAGTGGTGTTCAGGAAGAATTAACAGGTGTTTGCTGGGTATTGTTCCTGGTGTGTGTTTGATTCTTACCTCAGTGTGTTTGAAAACACTGAGGCAGATTTATTTTTTTTCTGAAAGACAGATTACAAAGATTTACGTTAAACCCTAAAGATTACAAGGCACATAAACCTGCAAAGGTTCTGAGCTGCAGAGTGTATCCGGCACATGGCTGTACATCCTCTTCAGTGACACAATGTTGAACTCCTTCTATAAAGAAAGAAAAGGAAACAAGGAGAAATTCTTTCCAGGCATCTTGGATATTCCTGATCTCAAGCTGCCTGCCACATTTTTCAAGCACGCTAAATAATTCTTGCATGTTGATTTAGCAAGGAAAAAATGAAGAATATATAAAACTTACTGCACAAGAGTCTTCAGTTACCAGCTGTCTTTCACGCTTGACATTTCCACATTGCACAACAGTCCCTTCCAAAAGGTTAGAGGTACAGCTGTGTTAGTTCTCACTATTCTGTGCTATCTGGTCAAATTTAGTTCTCAGAACAGAATAAAAACCTAATGGCCACTCTTCAAGCTCCTGCCAGCATCATTAAGTCAGATGTTAATTTGCTTCACGTGGCCTGTGGCATAGAGAGGTGAGAACACCTTTGTAGAGTGGCGGCTCAGTATAATGTTGCACAGCTATCCAAGCATCTTGACTGTTTTGCCAGAGCCCCACACAGAAAACAAAGGGAGTGACCCAACACCACTTTCTCTTAATTGCTCTGATGGAGGTTTAGGGTTCTTAAGAAATATTTTCTAAACAGCAGCTAAATCTTTCGCCTTATCATTGTTTTTTCTTCTTGTTACAATACTCCTGTCTCAGATTTTTTGCCCTTGGCTCTTGTGGAAGAGGTGCATTTAATTCATCAGCTGGGTTTCTTGCTACCTTTCTGAGCAGCTCAGAGCCTTAGCTAGTCCTGGAGCCTGACAGCATTAAAGGTGAAACCAAGGGGGTTACTACAGAGGGTGAAAAAGTGTCTGCACCCCCAAAGCAGCAGAACTTACCCCATACAGCTGTCTGGTACTGTGACCATCCACTGAAGATTCATCACAAACTGACGTTAAAATTCTCGGGGCATGCAGGGCTCTAACACCAGTGCACTGTGGGCTGGTGACTTCAGGAACAAGGGTGTTTGCACTCATATCCCCTGCCTGTCCTCATGGACATCGTTGGCTTTACCAGCTTTATCTTCATTGCTGTGAAGACAGAGGGGGCTGCAGAAAAAGAGTCAGCCGTGAGGACCATCTGCAGGGCCAGAATAATCTGAGACTGCAGTGAGTGAGGTGCTGACTTTTCCATCTTCTAGAAAAGACTTTAACAGCATAAACCACGCCTGTGGTGCCTGTCAGTCTGTTCTCTAAATGTGTCTTTCCTCTGAACAGTCCTAGGATTTTTCATTTCTGCAACAGGTGATGCCAAATCAACACTTAATTGCAAGAGTTGTTAAAAATGTAGAGTCAATTTCAATTGTACACCTTTGCTTAATTGGTGCCTGCCCATTTCTCTTCCCCTGCAACTCCAGCTTGTTTGAATCAGTAAAGAACCAAGTTTTGCTTTCTAGTTGTTCTTATATCTAATAAGTGTAGTGATTCTCTCATTTCAGACAAGTGACAAAGCTGACATCAAATATTGCTGGTGTCTCTCAAATATTGTTATTAGAAACTGTTTAAGCTTCACATATGATCTTCCCTTCTAATTATGGGCTGTCAGCATTAATCCAGTGGAGTTCATATGGCTGGCCTTTTTATGATAAATTTAGATTAAATATGCTTTAAAACCAGTAGTAAGCAAAAATTTGAATGGGACTTGAGCTGCCAAATGCAAGTAAGTGGTTTCTTTAATCACTTGGATATTAAATTAGATAAAGTAAAAATAGTGAGAAATTTTGCTGGTCTGTGTACTAATAACAAAGGAGCATGTTTAGGAAATTACTATTTTAACTGAAAAGAATTTGATGTAGTGCATTTAATAATATGTGCAGTGAAATGTGCAGTCAGTATGACACAGTTCTCAATATATTAAAAAAATGCAGTGCTAGTTATTTCTGTGTTGAGGGAAACTCTGAGTCAAAACAAGCTTTCCTGCTGGTGCTGAAGAACATATTCTTTGTGATATGCAATTGCTACTCAAGTGGAAGCTATATATTCTCTAAAATTCAGATGTTCTGCTTCAAAAATTCCTTTGCTCCTAAGCCCCTGTCTTAATAAGAGACAAAGAAGTTATTTTAAATCACTTGTCTGCAAGGTTGCTGAGCCAGGTGCCTTCAGGACCTTGAGGAGAACTAAGCAGATCACTAGAAGATTCCTGAATTAACCTGGACTCTTTTAGAATGATGACCTTCTAACCAAAAATTGGTAGGTTGTTTTGAAGGATGAAAATTTCTCCTGTGGAGGTTTCTCTTAGGTGCTTGTTCTTTGGCACACAAAGGTATGTGCTTTCCTAAGGACGCCTGTTCCGAATGTAAATAATATTTCTCCCAAATTCAGAGTATCAGGACACAACAGCAGCAGACTATGGAATCACAGAATGGTTTGGGTTGGAGGGGACCTCAAAGATCATCTCATTCCACCCCTTGCCATGTGCAGGGACAGCTTCCACCAGGCCAGGTTGGTGTGCTCCAAGCCCCATCCAACCTGGCCTTGGACACTTCCAGGGATGGGGCAGCCACAGCTTCTCTTGGCAACTTGTCCAGTGTCTCACCACCCTGACAGTGAAGAATTTTTACCTGCTATCTAACCTAAACCTCTCTGAGTCTGAAGGCATTCCTCCTTGTTCTAGCACTACATGCCCTTGGAAGAAGTCCTTCTCCATCTCTCTTGTAGCCTCTATAGGTCATAGAAAGCCAGAATAAGATCTCCACAGACTGAGCAATCCCAACTGTCTCGCCCTTCCTCACTGGAGAAGTGTTCCAGCCTTCTGAGCATCTTTGTGGCCTCCTCTGGAGTCACTTCAACAGGTCTGTGCCCTTCTTGAACTGAGAACCCAAGAGCTGGATGAACAACTGCAGGTGTGATGCTCAGTTTGCACAGGCTGGAACTACTGGGAACCCTGAGAACTCTGATGTGTTAATAGATCATGTCTGCTGAAGACACTTTTAAGATAAATGTGCTTTTTGTTTGATGAGAAACATTTCTATCACAATTCCTATTCATTTTCATTTGAAAACAAGTTGCAAGTGAGTGTGGACTAATCATCAGGAGGGAAGATGAATAGAGTAGCAAACAATGATTGGAGAATGGGCATGGAGAACAAGGAGGAGAGGACAGTCTTTAAATCATAAAGGATCATGGTACCAAGAAGGAAAGGCTGAAGTGGGAGAAGGTGAGTGTGATGATGGGGCAGGAAAGTCTGCAAGGATCATGGTTATGAAGGTGGTGGTATGGAGAGGTGAGCAGGGTGCTGTTGGATGACCTTGTTGGCTGCAGGTGAGATCTAAAACTGAAATAGAGAGGGGTCCCTGAACTCCAGCAGTTAGAAGGATACTGCATTGGAGAGGAGCTGGAAGCCTGGATGGAAGCCTGAAAGTGGGAGAAGTTACCTGGAGAGGACAAGAGATCTCCAAAGAAAAACAGATTAGTTACTCAGCTACAAGTTTCTTTTGAGTAACATCATCTTTACTATGCCAACAGCACTAGAGGAATGTGGTCTGTTCTCCATGAGTGGTTCTGCCTCACCCTGAGAAGATCAGACCCCATGAACTGACCACCCAGACCCTTACAAAGCACAGCAGCTGCTTCTCTAGCTCCCTGTTCACAGCTCTGTACATACCATTACATGCATGAAGTTATTTAATAATCTAAACAGTGGATTCCAATCACGCAATTAGTTTTTCTAATCCTTGTGTATATTTAATGAAGTATATTGGCCTCTGTGGAATGCTGCCAGTTTATGTCTGAGGAGGTGTATTTATGGCAGATTTTTTAATTTGTACATGCAAATGAAAACATGAGTGTAATTGTTCATCCAAGAGGCTAAGGAAAATCACAAGGTATCACTATGACAGTTTGTTATTGATGTAATCTCTCCTGTAGCAGAATTTGTACTGCCTCAACAGAATTGAAAAGGTGCCTTTTAAAAACTAATGTCTCAAAAGGACATAATGAAAAAAAACCTCAAGCCCAACGCTTCTGCCAGGTTTTTTTTAGTGGTGTGGTTTGGAGTTGGTTTTTTTTTAGTAGTTTTACTGCCAACTTCTAAAGTCAGCTTGTTTCCAACAGAATGATGTTGAGATGGACGCTTGCCGACATTTTTCTTTGTAAGTCCTTGGCCAGACTTTTATTTATTGGAATTCACTCATCCTGAGATGTGTGCACTGAGAGGGGTATTTGGCTTCAGGCCAATTTACCATCAGAGTTCTCTAATACATCCCCAAAGATTCCATCACATACCTTTGAAAGGCACCAGTGACTTCAGTTGGTGTTGCAGAGGAGTTCTATATTTAGCTCTCCTCTCCCACAGGAGCTGTTTCTTATTCAGGTGCCAAACTCTGTACCTTCATTCCCTGTTTTATTTCTAGCAATCTTTCTGGATAACCTCTGTTTCACCAGTCGTCCTGTTTCCCTCTGAGTCGATGTCTGAGCTCAGTCCCTTGTTGCCCTGAGAAGTCCATCCCTGTTTAATCCTAGAGAAGACATTCTGGCTGAGAGGCAGGGGCAGCAAGGGGGAGGAAAGCCCAGTAAAATACTGTCACCTTTTCAGTCTCCTGGAGTTGATGAACACTTAAGTTTAAGGATGCAAGTCTTTAGGTATATCTTGTTTTTATAATCCATAAATCAAGGTTTATAAGGAAAAACATGCAAGTCTAAACTCAGACATCACATTTCTCAAGAGACTTGTAAGGCTGCAGGTTTGTTAGAAAGGAAACTAGTTAAAAGATTAAGTTGTAACACTTTGATTTAGGATGGGACTCCAGGGAAGGATCAAAACAGATTCCTTCTTGCAGCTGATTTGCAGAGCAAATTCACAAATAGTTTAGGGCTTCTTTATGGTCTTTAAAAATCTAGTGGCACCTATGTTAAGAGTCTGGGAGAGTTGAGATCTGATTTCTCCATCATTGTAATAACAAGACTTGTTATTTTTTATGTGGTACAACTTGTTGAAGTTGGCATTGCCCCATTGGAAGTCGATGGATCTTGAGGCTGTGAAGCAGAGGAATTGCAAGAGGGGAGCGAGTGTTGGCTGGGAACTGGCTCCCAGTGCTTTCTTCTAACTTCTGGGGAGGCTGAATGCTCAAGGTTGGTTTTATATGTAGTGCTGCCAGATATTCTAGGAATTCTCTGCTGCTCCATTAAGTTTAGCTGCAGTGAAGGTCCTGTAAAGAACAAGTGATAATGACTTTGCCTGCTTCAGCTCCTTCTCTTAGCACTTCTTCTCAGCAGTCCATTCCAAAACAAGTGAGAGGGGAATAGAAGGAATGCATATGAGCAAAACTGAGAGATCTTACCTGGAATATGTCTTCTGCAGCTTTTAATAGTGTCTGCAACATGAACCTTGAAGACTCAGGAGGGCATTGTTTTCAAAATTTTTTTTTTTTGTAAAAGAAGAAATGTGGTTCACCAAAAACAGGGTGTGACTGTACAAATGTGCCACGTAATTGCAGGGATCACATCTTGTTATTAACTTTGCGTTTAATAAATCCATTGCTACTATTTGGGATCTAAATTAAGTCAGAAAAATACTTCTTTTTTTTTCTCAAAGTGTTTTCTTCTTTGGTTTTTTTTTTTTGTTTTTTTAATTGTATGGTTTTATGGATTCACCAATCTGCTTTCCAGCTTTGATACTGGGAGATCCAAAAATAGTTAGGAACTCGAGACAACCTGAAACTAGACTGTGTGTTCTTAAATGGTGTCTGGCTATGAGACGACTTTGGGATGTGCAAGTCTCTTAATCACTGCTTTTAATTGTGCTTCTTGAGCCCTGTCAGAATGTTAGAGAAAGGTGTAGTTTGGGATGGGTCAGGGCTTTGCATGTGATAAAACTTCAGATATCCAGGAACTTGGATCTATTGCCTGTCCATCTCAGCACACGAGCTCCCAGTTCAGACAGCTCAACCCCTTGTCATGTCCTCTCAGGGGTAGCCCTGTGAGGCCCTTCACTTGTTGATTTGGTTGCAGGACAAGGAAGTGTAATACACACATTGCATTCAATGTAGGCTGAATTGATCAGTCTGTTTTTCGTGTTTCTTCTGCGTAGGAGGGCTCCATCTGTGTTATTTTAAAAAGCCATTTATTATGTTAAGAGTAGAATTCTCCACTAACTATTTTCTTTGCATTCAGCCCTGAGATGCACCTTTCTTTGGACTAAAAAGTACTTTTCCTGGACAAAAATTCACAATTTCTCTAAAAAATCTTCCAACTGAAGACCAAAATCATGAAAACCAATGAAATCTCTTGTCTCTTTCACTGCTAACAATCATATCACAGGTAAATATGGCCAAATTTTGTGTTTCCATATGCATATCCAATCAGGAAGCTCAAGTTATATGGCATATAAAGAAATGTAGGGAAGGATATTCTCTGAAGTCTCTTGTGCAGAGTGAACACTCTGCAGAGGGTTTTCACTCTGACTGTTTGGCAGAGAAAAGGGCAGCAATGCAAAGCATAGTACGAATTATAAGCAAAGAAACAGGAAATTAAAGTGTGTAGAAAAATGCAGAAATCGGTGGAATTCCTGTGGTTTACAGTGGTCTTATTTCCTTCTTGGTTGTTGAGTTTGTGGACTAGAAGTTAAAAGATTAATGAGCATAAAGAAAGAGTAGAAAACATGCTCCCCACAGCAAAAGAGGCTTGTGCTTGCTGGCTCTCACTGGCACAGGTTCAGCTTTAAAAGATTTGCAGTTTATTGACTGGGTGAGTGACCCTGCAACATTAATTGCTGTTGTCCCAGGACAGTGTATTTCCACTTAAGGATGTGATTTCCTTAAGGTAGAACACTTGGTTCTTACTTGTGTTAGGTCACTCATACATTTTGATGGTTAGGAGGAGCCTTGCTATGACCTTAAGTTATTGTTTTAAGACTCTTACATCCCCTTTTAGTTCCCTCTGCACTAAGGGCAAATAAAAGTCAGGTGTATTGGGGTTGTGTTCTTTCTTAACAGTAACAAGTATATGAAATGGCTTAAGACAGTCTCAGGATTTTTTTCTGTAGCCTCTACACTATAATTAAGTCTTTTAGTGTAGAATAATGGGAAAGCCTGGAGTATGTTCCCTCTCATAGTGAATGAAGGAAAACACCAATGCAGAGACCAGATTAGATACTCAGCACAGTATATCAAATTGTTCTTCATGGCAAAATCGCTTGATTAGGACAATTAATGCAGCGGTGTTGTGACTAGGTGTGCAAAGAGTGCTGAGTAGTGTCAACTTTGTAATAAGTGCTGTAAGTTCATGTCTCCTGTTAAGCAGTGGGAGGCAGGAATTCCACAAGGAGAAAAGATCTTTCCGTGCATGAATTGTGTATGCATTGAGCAGCATTCTTGTAATACAGCAGGAAGCATGGAACTAACGCCACCCACAAGGCGCAGTAGTAAGTTTTCTACATGGATTTCAAGCCTGAGAGGATTAGACTTTGCTGAATTGCAAGTGGGCTGCATGACTCAAGGCAGAAGTGACATTAGATCATCTCCATAATGGAGGCCACAGCACCCCTTCCAGACTGTGGTGTTAAACTCAGTGCTTTGTTTGACTCACAGAAACACAGAGTATGCCGAGTTGGAAGGGACCCACAAGGATCACTGAGTCCAACTCCGGGCCCTGCACAGCACCCTCCCGTCACACCATGTGCCCAAGAGTATTGTCCAGATGCTGAAGAGATCAGTGTCTGGTCCAAATATACCTCTTTGAAAGTCATTTCATTTTCCAGAGGCACCATCTCCTTGGTGGTCTGCTTTCACCTCAGAAGAGAAAGCTCTGAAAAAATGGTTATGCAATCATCTTCACTTACCTTAAAATTTCCTTTGTCTTATCCATGTTCTAACTGTATTTTCTAGGCAGACTAGGTTTTTGTGTTTTTAAACAAAAGCAGATTTTCCTTAAAGTACATACAGACTAGCATGGCATGTTAATGGAATATTGATTTGTGTGGAGTTCTGTAGAAGGGAAGTTCCCCAGCTGTTTGCCACAGCTGGAGAGCATCTGTGCAAGGACAGCGTGTGCCCCTGCATGATGTGGGGAAGAGGGGAGGAGTAGGGGGAACATCCCTGGCTTCCCCACCCACTGGGAAGGCAGGCAGCCTTTGGACCAGCTCTGGCAGTGCCCTTGGAGAGCTCCCCTGAGTACTAGTGTAGGTTTGGTGTTGGTTTCTTAATGAACTTCACTCCAAAAAGCGTTTGGGACCCAGTAGGGAGTTATTACCAGTTAATTAATGAACCTAAATTTGGAAAATTGTTGCCAGCGGATTTCAAACCCTTTTATTTGTCTGCAGAGTTCTGCTGGCAGAAGTGATGCACTAGGAGATGCTCAGGGGTGGGGTGATAGTCAGAGTCCTCCCATGCTGAAGTGTCTAGAGACAGAGACAGACCTGCCCTTCAGTCCAGGCTGAAGTGCTTTTGATAAATAAGACACTGAATAAACCAAGGCTGTTCTTTTCTGGAACAAAGCCATTTTAAAATTAAATTTCAAGTATGTGTCTTTTTTTATTTCTCTTCTTCCCTTCTCCATTTTAGGAGTGAATAAATACAATGGGAGGAACAGTAACCATGAGTATAAAATTAATCCTCTGAGAATGTTCCTGTGAGTTCTGCAGTCAGCAGAGGTACCATCAGGCTTTCCCCTAATGTCTTCTCAAACTTGGGTCTTATCTAACTTACAGCTTGAGAATTATCCTCTCTCCAAGGTCATAATTATGCTCTCTGTGATCATGGTCCACCATTTGTACAGGGAATATTACCAGAATACTGTGGCCCTTGAAATCTCCTGTAGGTTTTCTCGTAAGAGGCATCTTTGATCTCCTCCAAGCCTGCTGTCCTGGTGCACTCCTCTCTGTGCACCTCTGGCAGGTGAAAAAGACTTAGATTTTGCATTGCTCTTATTGCTCCAAGAGAGATCTCCCAAGAACCCAAGTTGCCTTTAGATCAGGGTTTTGTAGGGTGAGAAGGTGGGGAGGATCAGGGAAAGAGGACAGTGTTTCAGATTTAATGGTGTGGGGAATTACCAGTAACTAATTGGAGTGGTGTGATTAAAGACAATTAACCAAAGTAGGGAAATATGCATATTTACCGAAGGGTTATTGCTCTATTTGTCCTCAAGTAGAATTCAAACATTGGCAATTTGTAAGGTGATTCACATTTCATTTTAAAATGACCCAATTTAAAGCCCCATACCTCCCAATCCGCAACAAAACAAAGCTCAAGAAATTGGTGTTAATGACCCCAGGTCTGTGAGGCTGGAGGAAGGTTGGCACATCTAATGAGCAGTAACGAAATTGCCGTGTAAATCCATTTTAAAAAAGCAATAGGAAATTGTTCTATCAGGTATCCTAGAATGGCTGCATATGCTGTGATTGATTTGATCCTGTTAAATATTGATCACTGAGAACCTTTAGCTGTAAGGAGACAATACAGGTTAGAGGAATGTGCATTAAATGCATTAAATTCAGGTTTCAAATGACTGATTGCAGTGAGGAACTTCAGAAGGAAGGGAACAGAAAAATACGGAAACAGTCAAGCTTAGCTGGCAAGAGAAATATTACTTGAACTGTTTTAGATTATTCAGATTGCCACACAATGGAGTTTTGTCACAAAAAAAATCTTGATTAATAATATAGAAAAGTAGGTTTTAGTTTTACAAATGGTGCTGAATTGAGAGTCAAGCAGATAATGAGAAATAATTTAATCTGATACATGATGGGGATTAATTTTGAGTACCTGGGTTGCAGTAGAGCAGCACTGCTCAATGCAGATAATAAGCTTACGAGTAAAGAACTCCATAGTAAATGACTGCTCAGATGCTGCAGCAGGCTGAGTCAGGGGAAAAAAATGAGAAGTTACTGAAGAAAAATTGCCTATTCAGCAGCAAAGCCAACAAGAGGAAATGGGATATTGAGCTGCTGCTGAAGGGGAGGAGCAGAGGACTCAGATCACTGTGGTTAGTGCTCACCTGTGTAATGCTGGGGATGGAGAGACAAAGTGCAGCTTCCAGAGGGAAATGCACCTCACAGGGACAGAAATGGTCCTTAAGGTTGAAAAATCACTAAAGAAAATCCAAAATCTGGTATTAGAGAGAAGCAGAGCATTTGTAGGTTTGTAGCCCGCTGGCACAGGACATGTAGATTTTTTTCCGCTGATACCAGGTAGAAATTTTGATTCACATAAATCAGAGCAGAACTGGGCAAGCTGCCAGAGGGTCTGCACAGAGATCCCTGGGGAGGTCTGAGGGGGCAGAGCCCTCATTTTGGAGCAGAGCTCTCCTGAGAACTTACCTCTTTGGTATCACCAGAGTGAATCATCTTTACAGCAGTGTCTGACTGGGCCAAAGTGGAGGGAAATGTGGTGCAAAGGACCAAGGTACGAGGCTCAGAAGAGAGGAAAATGTAGTCTGTGCTGCAGAGAACTTGTGGGAATCTTGCTTTTGGAAAAGGTCCTCTGGCCCCTCTCTTTAGATCTTCAGTGGTTTTATTTTTCCTCTTCTTTTCAAATGTTTTATTATGATGGCTTTATCCAATTTACGTTTTCTAATACATTTGTAGCATAATATTAGTGCTGTTTTAACACTAATGGATAAGAAGCCAGACATGGTTTGCAGGAAAAAGAAGCATTTTTAACTCACATTAAAGTCATTGCACATTTCATACCTAAAGGATTCCCCTTTTTCTTCCCCCATGGCAAGACTTCTGTCTCCTCTCCTGGTGTCATTTGGTTCTGTTTGCAAACTCAGCTGAGGGTGGTTGTGAGGATCATTCTGTGTTTGCTTGTGGCAGAAAGAAATAGCCCAGATCTCAGATTTACACCCTGTGTGTAAGCAGGGAAAGGTTCTTGAAAGGTCAGCTCAGGTGGCAGAGCCTGCCCATAACTGAGATCAGTAAAGGGTAGGTGCTTCTAGTTAAACTGAATATATTCTAAGCTAGACAGTAAAGCAAAAGGGCTGATGGTGTCTGTTTTTACTATAATTGGATTCTGGTTTTATCTATCTGTGGGGTAGTATTGTCTCATATAATAAAAGCTGTTTCATTCTCACCCAAAAACACGACCACCTAAGTAGATAATCACAGATGTCGCTTCTCTGTCAAGTAATAAACTTACTGGAGGGTCAGTTAAAACATATGATTTTCTGTCTGTTCCCAGGCTGCTGAGGTAGGAGATCAGCAGCCCTTGTTGCAGTGTGTTAGAAAGAGGTTTCTAAGCTGTGCGGGCTGTTGGCCCAGTAATTATCCTCTGCATCTTCCTGCAGCATATACCCACCAAAATCCTGGGTTACATTCTGAAGTCTAACAGGTGTCCTAAAGATGTGCAGCTTACCTGTAAGAAAAAAACATTAGAGGTAAAAGACACAGAGGAACAATATACTAATCTCTAGGGATGCTCCAGCATTCCAGCTTAGCAATTTAATTAAAGAGACAAGTAATTAAAGAATGAACATTAATTAAAAATCAATCATTTTGGCAACTGTTTTCTTCGTTTGCTGTTAACATAGATATTTTTTATGGTCAAACTCTACAGAACAGTACTCTTATCTCTGAAAAATGGGAACTCATTGAAATGCACAAGCTGGGGTGTAAAGCCAGCGGCCCATCTTTGTGGGAACAGTGTGGCCTGCTGGCTGTTGTGCAGGCAGGCACAGCTGTCTGACCACAGAGAGAGGGCGGCCTTTGGCCCTGCTTGCTCCTGGCTGGATGTGCCCCTAAGGGGCCTACAGCTGTGGCTGGGCCTGTTCCTCCCCTGACCCTTCAAGCTGAAAGAGGGACTCTTACTGCCAGACTCGCTGCCCGTGGCCCATTAGAGCAACAGGGGGGTTTAAGCCCCACGTGTGAAGGGGATGTAATGGAAGTGCAAGTGAGCTGTGACATAAAGCCTGGGTGTCTTTGACAGTGCTCAAGCTGGGCACAGCATCGTCATTGATTCGTGTGGCTCTCAAAGCACACAGCAGTTTGAATACATAAATGCCCAAGCAGGTTTGCTTATATCCTCTTTTTCTGCTAATTATATTTTTATGGCTTCAGAATTCAAAAGCAAACTTTATTTTTATAAAGCCTTGTGCATGTGTAATGAGAGCCTTGACATGAAAGCTTTCTCCATCCACAGGTACCTTGGGAATGCAGGGAGTGTAGGAACCCTGCTGCTGTACTAGGGCACTTTTCAATTATACATGTTTTCGTCATGATCTTCCAAATCAGAGTAACCCAGAATAAGTTTAACACGGTCCTATAATTACTAAACCTTGTCCTGCCTTTTTGCCTCTTGAATATACAGCTATGAAGGCATTTTAATAGAAGACTATAGGGTTCCAGGTTTGATTTCTTAAGTTAAAACCTTTTACTGCAGCTAAGCAATACGTACAGGCGACAGAAGAGGTGTGAGCCAGCTCGTGGGCTGGGGGAGTTTGAATGTTGGAGAACTGGTCTGGTGATAAGGCTGAGGGTGGCTCAGGGGCACCTGTTCCCTTCAGTGCTCAGACTCCAGTCAGCTGCCCATGGATCTGCAGAAATTGTCCTGCTGCCTCTCTTGCCTGTGTGAATATCCTTTCCAAGCACTCTCCCACGCGTTCTGGAACCTCGTTGGTCTCTGCCAGTTTGGCAGGGCCGACACAGGCTCGGCACCACAGAGCCGTTGAGCTGTGTGCCCTTCATGAGACTCAGCAATTCGAATCGCCGGTAGAGTCTCGTAACTCAGAATTCTGATACGTGCCGCAGGAGCCCAGCCGTGAGCCAAAGGCCAGTGGTTAACCTGCACACCGGTTCTGCAGTGACAGGGGCAGCCCCGATTCCCACAGCCGTGTCACTGGGAAATCCTCCGTGGGACTGGTGTGTCCCACCGTGCCAGTGCCGGGGCAGCTCCCTTTGCTGCAGGCTCCTTCCCGAGCCTTGCTCAGCAGCATTCCCTGACACCAGCTCTTCCTTGGCCCTGCAGCACCCAGCATGTAGTAATTTTTCTAACGCTGCATTACGCAGAGTCAGGAAAATTATTACTACCCAAGGCAATTTTATATAAATTACAAATTTCTTTTGGAGTTATCACTTTAAATTAGGACAAAATGCTCTGTGATTCATAAGTTGATCCAAGGCTTCAGCCAAAGAAACAGAAATATGTGCAAGGAGGGAGCTGGTTTTATTCTGTGCTGTGCTCTTCACTTCCATGCGACTCTCTGGAATGTCCAAGAGATGTAAGTGAAAACAGAGATTTTCCAAAACATAGGTAGTCTCTTCTCCTGTGTGTGATGTGGAGAAAAGAGGAAAAAGATAGAGTTGGAAGAGACTCACCAGGGGTGGTTTTTCAGGGTCTACCCTCGTGGAGGCTTGGTGCCATTGTTACTCTGACTCAACAGGCTTGGGATATTTCCACTCATCCAGCTCCAGTTCAAATTTACTGTCATGAAGCATCCATCTCTCTGGTCTTCTTGGAATCTGCCTGCCTTCAGGCCCAGGCTTCAAATCAAGCCTCACTTTTTCACTGCATTTCGTATGACTAATTTGTTTTAAAAAATTGTTTTAACATTAATACAATTAAAAAGAGAGTTTAAATAACAGAATATTCAACTAAAGTCTCCTTCAACAGATTTGAGTGCAAGACTGAAAATGAACTGTTATCTTTTCAGTTACACTTACAGAATGCAGATTTGAATTGCAAAAAGGACATTAAAATAGCTTGTGCAATTTAAAACAGACTGAGTCAAACTGACAAAGCAGAAAATAACACGAACTAGAGATGCACTTGTGTGCTATATCATGTTAATGATTCTGTTTTCTAAACCAGAAACAGCTCAATAATATATGTTGTTTCCAAACAAATGTATGTTTTATTAAAATAAATTAAAATAGAGAAAAATGCAGCAGTGTGGGATGGGAAGGAAAACAATTATTCAGGAAGATTAAGCTTTCTATACATCAGAGGTTTTTGGCATGATCCACTGTGAATTTGTGTACTGTTTGTAAAGACTTCATCTGCAAATTTTACATCTGGACTCAGTCCTTTTATAGGCAAGACCATGAGCCTTATGTGACTAAGATACAACACAGGAGGAAATGTGGTCCAAGATTGTTGTACATAGATACTTGCTTAAAAGCCTTTCTGTAGTTCCAGCAGTCTGACCTTTGAGATGCAAGAGGACAGCAACAACAGAATAGGAAAAACTGGGGGTTGTTACATGTTTGGGGTCTAAAAGCCAAAGCATTTGTAAATTGAATTAATCGGCTGCACGTAAGTGCTTGGGTGCGAGGGATAATTGACAGAAAGAAGTGCAACCCGTGGTGGCAGCAGTTGTAAGTAAAGTAATAGCACGTGCCTCTTTTGTCTGGGCTAGTCTGGAGAGGCCTCCTGTCCGGGAGCTGGGCTGTGTTTGCCTTCCTCCTGTGAGGCAGTGCCTGGGTTTGGTGCTGTTGGCTGCTCCAGAGTTTCACCCTGCCTGTAGTAACACCATAAAGGTTTTTCTTATGCAGGCTGATATCCATATGTTATGGGCAGACATGATGCTGCCTGGCACTGTGATGTGATCATTCCTTACGTCTGCATTTTATTGTACATGATACGCCTGTGAGTGCTGGATGCCCAGAGATCCCCCTCTGGCTAATCTGTCATCTTCCCTTGACAGCTATTAAACAAGGATTTATCAACATGACTCAAAGGTACCTTTCTGGCACTTTTAATATGTAGGATTTTCAATAAGGAAACTCTCTAGCTACTTGCTGATGCAGACCATGCAGCAAAGTCAAGCCAGATGTCCTTAGGAGGGTTTTGTTTCAGCACGTATTAAAAGAACAAGGCTGGGTCTTCAGATGAGCTGAAGAGTACATCCTGAAATGGTTAATACATTGGGCCTCATAGTTTCTTTCTGCCTGCAGAGGTGGCTCGAGCACAGATCACCCAAGGTTGTGGTTAGGAAGGGCTGGATGTGTAACCCTTGCTGTGTGGCTGAGCCTGTCCTGCTCAGCTCCAGCCATGGCCAGGTCACACGGCAGAGGTGGGACCTTGGGTCTCTGTCAGGATGCTGAGCGTGACCAGGTTTCCCAGAGGGTGCCTGGAATGTTGCTGGTGCAAGTCTGGCCTGGAGGTTCTCTCTGAGCCTGAGCACAAATATTCCCTTGCACTTTGAGCACAGAGATTCCCTCGTAGCTCCTCAGCTGTAGGTGGCTTTGACCCTCACACACAGCTGCTGCCAGGGCACTTGACGTGAGGGAGGGTGTGACTCTGTGGGCTGGGTGAGCTTTATGTCATTGTTCTTCTGGCTGTTGATGAATGGGTCTGTGTTTAAAGCTGATGACTGAGTTGTTAATTCAGTTTCCCTCAGACTCCGACTCTGACACTGTATTTTAAGATGGTTCAATTTGAGGCTGGGTGTTGGTTTTCTAAACTTTTATGCAAAGTTCATTTTTTTTCTGTAAACATACAGAGTTAAATATAGTGAGTTTGAACTGGGTCTTTTAGAAACTGGAGTTCACGTGGGGATAGCTGGGAGATGGTGTACTTGGGCTTCTGGTGTCTCTGTCTCCATGGAAGTGCCAGTGATCAAAATATCTAGTTGTAGATTAATTGCAGCTAGCTTTTGGCAGTGATTCACATTCAGATGTTTTAGTATTTTAACCACTCTCATAGTATCAGATAGAGCTGGCAGGGGAAAGAAGAGGAGGTACTTACTGAAAAATGCATATACTTTTCCTTTTAGTATTTAGGGTAAGTGGGCCTCCATTTCTTACTGGTATGGTAACTCCTTTATTTGTTGTTAGTCTTGATAGTGATAAACCTTGCAGAAAATTCCCTGATACTCAGCTGTTAGATGTTATACATGTTGTCCCATGTAGGTAAAGAAGGTTATGCTTGAAAATTAAAGTCCTATTTATTTTGAATAGGGTTATGGTGTTATATCACGGACTCTTGAGTGTCACCACTCACCTTGGGCACTGCAGCCCTACTGCTGCTCAGAGATAGGGATCAGTCAGGCAGCTTGGCTGTGCTGAGGTGTGGGATAACAGACATCCCCCATGTACAGGAACATGGGCAAAAATGGTTAAAAGGCCTCTTGCAAAGATAAGTGCATCAAAGACTGGGAGGTGCTGGGGCGCAGTGCAGATCACAGCTAAGGGAAGAGCTCAGTTAACCAGTTGTGCTGCTCAGCATTTGAAATAAGGACTAGATCTGTACTTCTGTTGTTAGGAGCCAGATAAAAGCCATCACATAAAATGCATACAGAGCTCACATAGCTCTTTAGGTAATATTCAAGTTCTTACATATGTTGTTTTGCTAAATTACCCCATCCATTACAATGTTTGTAGACAGAGACATCTATTTTGCTCTACTGGTGTTAAATCTGTCACCTGTGGTAAATGCTGTGATAAGTCTGCTCTATAATACAGCATTAAGAAAAGCTGAGCAAAGAAAATAATAGTAAATACGCATAATATATTCTTGTATAAATGATATTGAAGTAGAGGAAATTTCAAGTGAAAGGATGGCATCCAGTTTATTTAAATTCAAAGAGAACAGAATAAATTCACTGCATTGCTCCTTATTTTCTAGGAACAAAGACCAAGAGCAGTGAGGAACCTTGCCTCTCTCAGCTTATGGAAACTTGTTACTTTGCTGTGACTTGTTTGTAAACTCAGCTCTGAGTTTTTCACTTGACTGTCGTGGTCACTGTGGTGGAGATCAAGTTATTTTGGCTATAAACCTGTATCTGTTATGTCAAAGGCTGTTACTGTGGGCACTTTCAGACTTGTAGATACAAACCATGGCAGTCTTCAGACTTTTGCCCTGCAGTTCCCCTGTGGTAAGAGTCTTGTTGGCTGAAAAGCAAAACATCATTTGGTTTTGTTATAAAGATACATGGCAGGGCTGGCAATTAAATTCAGTGCTTGGGGTTAGTGGAAATAAAATAGTACTAAGCAGAATATCAGTATTAAGCAGAACATGTAGTATGTGCTGCCTGGTAAATTCTGACAAGAATTGGAGAGGAGGAAATCTGAAATAAATGTAATAGTAGTTTAAAAATCACTTGGAAGTATATTACTCTGAAATATGATTGCTGAGCTCTGTGTCTGTGTATTCTACTGATTGAGAGAACACAAGCACCAGGGTAGGACAGTGACAAACTCTGGAGTGTCAGAGCAGTCAGTGTGTTGGTGAGGGCCACAGCAGACATTGTGTTGCCCCAGGCAGCAGTTATTTTATGAGTCAGCTTCGAAAGAAATAGAAGAAGAGAACAGAACATGTTTTTGAAAATAAGAACTTGCTGCAGGACCCAGCGGATCCAAGGTTGTTGTTAATCAGAGACACGGAAAATACACACAACTTTTTCCCCCGTCCCTGAGAATCTGCAGGAAAACGATTCCGTCGGTGGTGCAACTGACTCCCTTTCTCACATTGTTTGGTATGCCAAAGGATGAGCATTTCTGATGGGGGGCAAAGGGGGAGCTCTTTCTTTCTCTGTTTCTTTGTGTTGCTTAGCAGCTGAGCTGCTGCTCGTACACGGAGCACGGCGAGCGGGGCACAGTCGGAATGAAAGCTCCATTTGTCATCTTGATAAATCTTATTTGTAACACTTCTGTAAAGGATGTGACAGATTAGCTGAAGGAGAGATCTGGGGACATAGGGTGGCACACAAAATTTAATTCTGACTGATTGGATGTCACAATGCAAATGAAGCATGGTCTCACGTGAAGTGGTAATTGCAGCTGTGTTGTCCATGGCTTTGTGTATTTTTGCATTCTCCCTATTGATTAAAAAGATGTTGCTATAGTAGCTGGAACATAAGTTTTCTCAGTGTCTCTTCTCATGTTTTATTGATTTTCCCTGCTTAATAAAAACTGTGTCCTTCCTTATTTCTGAAAGGGGCCAGTTGTTCACAGCCTGCACAAATATATCAGCAACTTTTGTAACAGCTTAAATTTCACTGCCATGTAGGTCTTGTTGGCAATGAGAGAAATAAGACACATTTTTCTGTCTCAGGTAGGTTTTCCCTTAGTCCCCACTGCTACCACCCTGTGGAAATGACAGTGGCCATTCTGTGCCATTTTATCTACAAGCTTTTCTCGCCTGCAGGAAGCTGGCAGTCAGTCTTGCCTCAGCCCCATCACGTGCTATGGACATGGATTAGGGGTAGTAAAACTCTTAGTTAGGTTTTACTGCTCCATCTTTGGGGACATGGAGGGCTTGATGAAACTCAAACATTTAATGGCTTCTTCCTGATTTTGGTAAAATGTTAATTTGAAAAGAAATATTGGAAAAAAAAATCTGTAAATTGAAGTCTTTCATATAGATAAAACCACTTAAAACCATTTTCAGGTGCTGAAAGTAGAAAATAAAGGAGTAACGTTTAGAAAGAGCCAGATTTCACATAAAATTAAATTCGCAGATACTTTGATTTGCCAAAAGAAAAAAAAAGTGGATTTTTTGCATCAAATTCTTTTGTCTGTCCATGTTTTGAAGTGTCTTATTAACTGGCTCATCACCTCTGCCATTCTGTGTGCTCCGAAGAGGCTTAAATGAGGCAAGATACGGGGAAACTGGATGAAACTACAAAGTGCTTCCTCCTTCAGCTGAGAGTAGATATGCATTTCTTCCAGTGGAGTGAATTCATTAATTGTAAGACTCTAGAATCAAAGCCAGAGCAGTGCAAAAAGATCCAGGGCTTTGTCTCTCATTATTTGTGTCTCCATCCACAATTTAAATCAGGTTATTGATGGCAGAAACAATAATTTGTCAGTTTGAATGCTAATTATCTGCTCAAAGCAGGATCTCTGTCTCCATCCCTTTGCAGATTCAGTTTATGAAGCCAGTTGTGACTTCTAGATGTTACCACATTACAAATATTGAAGTATTTGATGATGAAGATGATCATTTCATCCCTTCCAAGCCTTAATGTGCAATTTGAAAACAAATGCCTCCTTTTAGCTGGATGCCTGGAAGCTGGTGACAGCTGTAGGAGTATTTATTTCCCCAAACTTCCCCTGCTTCCCTTCCGTGCTGCCACTTGTTTAGTGAAATGGGCAGGCAACACTGGAAATGATGAAGCAGTTCTCTCCTCTAACTCATCCCTCGGGCCACACAGATCACATCGTTTAACAGTCTCTGTTTGGTAGCTGAAAGCATTTATTTTTCTTGAACGTAGCGCGCTGGAGGTGACTTGTTCTGTCTGTGGTAGGCATTGCCACGGCGGTGCGTGGCTTTCTCAGCTGGGAAGAGGCGGGTGTTTGGATTTGTCACGGGCCCTGCCTCGTGGCTATTCAGGAGAAGCAGCAGGCCGATAGTGTCAGTGTTTGGAAGAGTAGCAGTACTGTAGGGAAGACACGTCATGTAGCCAGGAGCGTGTTAACTGCACCCCAGGATACGGGATTTTATTGCGGGCTTTCTCCCTTGGAAAAACCGGAGCACTCGCGCACAGATGGACCTGGCTTGCTTCCCTCCACGGAGAAGCTGGTCTCCTTTGATTAATAACATGGGGATCTTTGCAGATTAGTCTCCAAACTTTATTGAGGTGCCTAAAGTTTCGTGAGGGAAAGAAATCTCCTGAGTGACCATGACATTAGGAAAAAAAAAAATCGTACAAATAATTTTTCATGGAGAACTGCAGTTTGGAGATGAGTGAAGGATGTTCAAAAAGTAGCTTCAGCCTGGTTAAAAGGAAAAAAAGTTCTTAAAAGCAAGACATTTGGGCTCTTTAATCCAAATTTAGATACTGTTCTGAAGTGCTGCAGATTATGTGAAAACACTGAAAAAAACCACATTAAAACAAAACCTTTCATTTAAAGGAGAAAGTAAATGTTTTGTTTTCTTTCAAGCTGAAAACATGAATTAGTTGGGAAAGCTGAATGGGTTCAGTTGTGTGTGGTATTGTGTGGAAACAGAATAGAGGAAAAAGGAAGGTATTTCATATTCTTCACATCTTTTATATTCAGTCAGGGTCAGCCATAATGTTATGGTCAGGGTCAGCTCTCAGCATCGCCGTCATTGATTTGTAATTTCATCTTGCTGAGTGCACTTGTATGTAATTCTGTAAGTCTAACAACAGCTTTCAGCTTCATATTTTGCATCTACGAGGTTTATAACTGGACTTTATAAAGATAAGGGGCTAATTTTTATAGTTACTGTGCAACCAGGTTAATTTAACATCTGATTGCAAAAACCTAAATAAGGTGTTACCTTTTTTGTTTGTTTTGCTTTTTGTTGTTTTGGGTTTTGGTGGTGTTTTAGTTTGTGGATGTACAGACCAGGAGAACTTGACAAGTTCTGCTTGTTTAGAATTCAGCAATTTGATCCAGTAAATGAATTGTTGGTACACTGTTGCATGACAGCCAACCTAATACCGAGAAAATTACAGCGATCTTGTTTAGTTTTTGGATGAAAATGGTAATAAAGTCAGCATATTTTCCCCCAAAATAACTGTGTGAGCTGGCTGGAATTGATTTAGATTAGCACCAACTGCAAAGTTAGCTGTAAAAATAATGAAAGCATGGTAATTAAAGAATAAATACATATTTCAACAAGCAGTTCAGGTAGAAGAGCTGAGCTATATGTTGCATTGTAGTAACAAGGTCTTATTTAAAGAGAGCACATGAGGTTAAGTAGGAAGACTTGTGAAAGGCCTTGATAGGTGACAGGTTGCCCCGCATGGTGCAGGTGGGTGGGAAGTAGCCATTTCCCATTGCATTTGCCCTGGTGAATGACAGGCAGTCTCATTTTTGTAGTAAAGGAATGTTCAACACTCACGTGTGCCCTTGGCCTTCTGTAGCAGTTTCAGAATTGCTGGTCAGCACGGCATGCTTATCCAAGTAACCAATGCTTAATTGGCCCTAACTAATAACCATAATTGACAGGATCCCAGTAAAACATCTCATGATACACAGGCTAAGAGGTTAAGAGAATTTTATCTGTGGAGGAGGTGCCTTTAATATCCAGCCAAAGCGACATGGTTCTTTTGCCAGGTAGATATTAAATGATTAAGAAGAAGGGCTACAGTTACAGATCTGTTTAGTGGCCAGGTCATGACAAGTTGTCATGGACAGCTCTGTGAAACATGCTGGAGGTGAGTCCAACCCCTGGAGCAGTTGGGCATTTCTGAGTTTTCCTGGTTTTGACAGACTTCAGGTGAGCTCACCACACTCAGAGTGGGTCAGTCTTTCGAGCTGTTTCTCTGCTTAGGTTCTGTGGTTCTGATGTAGCTGAGACGAAGCAGATCTGCTCTGATCCTGTGAACCACTGCTCGTGGCTCCTGAAAGAAAGGCACCCGTGCTGAACCCAGCCTAGGCGTGCTCAGTGGCACCCAGCCAAACAGATGCTGGATATTCAGGTATGTTCTCCTCTTATGTGTAGATGCCTAATGTCTTTTGACATTTAAATTCTCTTGGTCACGTCTAAAAACCATAGAAGGTCTGATGGGATAAGTGATTGCTTTAGGAAATGGCTACTAATTGTTACAGTCATCTGATTGTCCTGTTTTGCCAAGTCTATTAAAACATTAAATGTCAAACATCCCACAGATAAAGGCTTGTCAGCTGTAGAGCAAAGCAGAAATCTGTTCCCTTGTCACAGTGCACTGGCTCCAGTGTTTATGTCCTACAGTGGAGCTGCAAAATTGCTGATGACTAAAGACTGAGTCTTTTAATTGCATTTGGCTATTTAAGCATTACAGATCTTAGCATCCCTCACTGAATTCTCTGGGTGTTTTTCTTCTCATTTTATCCACCCAGTGTAATTAACATTGTTACTGTAAGACGTTCATCTTAGTCTTGCTTTGTGAAAAATGGATGCTGATGTCCTTTAGGTATTTTATCTGGTGGTTAGTCACTGGCTTGCAGGGCAATAATCCCTGTGGGAAGGTTACGTTTATCACGTTTCCTGTAGGTTTAATTGCAGCCAGAGATAAAAACAAACACTGGATGCTTCATAGATTGATTGCAAGAGCACAGCAAAACATGGAGTGGAGCATAAAAAAGAATGTTCTTTTAATCCTGTCTCCCAGATTATATTGAATGGCTGTAGCCTGGTTGTTGAAATACCATCGTAGTAGTGGCAGGGGTAGGAAAACAGATATTTTGTCTTGGAGCAGCACTGGCATATTGATCATCCTGCCACAGAGCTGCAGAGTCACCCCACAGCTGATGAAGTGGGGTGCAGGGGGGTCCTGCATGGCCTGGGTGCCCCTGTCCCCGTGGTGTGTGTGACACTGGGGATCTGTGCAGCTCACACGGCCCTGACTGGCCACCCTGGGTAGTCCAGAGTGAACCAGCCCTTCCTCCTCTATTCCAGGATATTTACTCCTCTTTGTTGAGTCAAACGAAAGTGCCTGGCACAGCCTACTTCTTAAAAAGTTGGTAATAAGTATTTTCTTGTCATTCGTTTATTAGAAGACTATTAAGATTGACATAGCAAGAGCTAAACAGTAATCTACCTTTCACCTTTATTTTCAACAGTTCTCTGGATTAAAGTCGAATAGAATTGGGAAATCTTGTCATCACTGTGTGTTGAGTCAAATATATAGAGATATTCTTGGGTAAAAGAGTATTAGAGACAGTATCATCAATGCCTGGTTTCCCCATACCAGCCGCTCTTATTTTCTCACAGTGGGGTGAAGTATTTGTGCCCATCTCCTGTGACATTTAGCCATTTTTACTGCTCTAAGTAGGTAATCAAATTCCCCATTGACTCCTTTGGCTGGGTTTCCAAAAAAGGAGTTACTATGACTGTACAGCAGTTGTATGTTTGTTCAAGTGGGCACCTTTGCGAGTGACAGATGCACTGATGCACGGAATATGCTCTTGTGTATTTTAAATTAAGGAAATACATTATAAAAATCAGCAGCCCACACAATTTCCTCAATTGACCTGTTCTGTTCAGTGTTGCCTTGTTTTATCCAGCGCGGGTAGTGTTGTTTATCCCATCTTTTAAGTTTGCAGGAGCCTAAAAATAGCAGAAAGTGCATACCCCCATCATTCTAAGTGGTGTGTCATCAGCATCAAGAGAACAGGAGAGCAAGTCTGCACCATCCCCTGCCCTCTATCTAGAGCAGTTAAAATTGGAGTTAACAGAATAAGCTCTCAGACTGTGGAAGGCAGCAAATTCCCCAGTAAATTCCGTATGACATCTCTGTCTGGAGCTCAACAGGTTGAGTGCTGAACGAGGGCCAAATATGGGGCCTCCTTCTCCATTTCCTATCAGATGGTGGTGCTTAGCCTGGCCCAAGCTACTTGGCAATGGAGAGTCCACCCATTTCAGAGTCATCCAGTGGTCAAACGAGGAAGAATTCTTTGAAATCAAACATATCCATTAATTTTTCCTTAGGATACTGGTTTATGGAGGAGAAGCTTCATATTTTATGCACCAGAAAGCTGATTGGTACTTATGGTGCCACTAATTGGGGTCCCTTGAACGATCATGAGGGTTCGTCCTGGGCTGGGTCTAGAACTGTGTGAAGGGGCAGATCAGCAGTGTTACTCTGTTTGAATGTTTCTCCCAGAAATTAAACTCTGATGGCCACACCAGAGGAGTGCTGTCCCAGCCATGTCAAATCAGAAGGTAAAGGAAAGGAGTTTTCACTGGACAAACTGGAAACAAGAGTCTGATTCCAAAATACAGTTGAATGCCTTACCCTGTTAGACACCATCTGGAAAGGATGGACCTTTTATTCTAAGAAAAGTGATTGACACAAAAGCTGCAGAAAAACTAGTGTAGGAATCCAGTGGGCATACGTGATGGTACTGAACTCCCATCAGGAGTCAGTTAACATTTACCCCATGCACTGCTTGCTTCTAGGTACAGAGAAAACTTTAAAATGTCACCTGAATTAACACCTTTCCTCTAATAACTGACAAAGGGATAAATCCTTTTCATACCGAAGTGTTGAAACTGACAGCAGAGTAACAAGCCCATTAAAGTTACATCTGCTGACAAAGACACCCCTTGGCCGAATGTACTCACACCTTCAGCAGCTGTCCAGGGACAAACAAACTGTATTGAACAAGGTGACATGACTCAAGCCTTAGTGCACAGAGACTGGATTATCTCCTGTCTCCCTGTCTATTTTCTTGCCTCTGCTGCTGTAGTAGTGAAGAACATGATGTCACTGGAGTCATCTGCCCGTTTATTTCTGGGTGTCTGTATGCGTCAGTCATTACCATAATATCCAAGAACCAGAGGTGGGTGACTCCTATCTTCTGCCCGTGTCTGGTGGATTTCTCCAAGCCCATCAATATAAAAGCTAACTACTTTTATAGTTAGCTTTTTATGTTATCAATATAAAAGCTAACTACTAAGACTGATAAATCCTTTTGGATTTCCAAGGTCACTGACCCTGAGTATCTGCGTGAATCTTCTTTCAAGTGCTGCAGCTCAGAGCAGGATTGCTTAGAGCATGCCTGACATCAGGAGAGGGACCAGATTTTTATGCTGCTCTGTGCTGTGAGTTCACTGCAGAGCATGAAATACGCTCCTGGGTTTTTTTCTTGTTCCTTTTTCTAGTGCTGCTGACTGAATGCTGGGATGCTGTTCACTAAAGCCATGCTTCCAACTTTCCTCCTTGGCTTTGCAAAGAGAGTTAAATAGGAGTAGGACTCCCTCTAATGCTGAAATGTCATGTTAGAGCTCTTACCAGGATAATTCAGAACTTAGTTACACAGTTCCTTAATTAAAATTGTAATTAAATTAAATTACTTTTTTTTTTTTTTTACAACTGCTTCTTTGCAGAGGAAATGAAGGTGGGAGTGTTTAATGATGCAGAGTCAGATCTGGAGTTTAGGAGTTGGGAGCCAGAGGAGCAGCACAGAAGATTCCACTGAGTAGCCAGCTTCCAGGTTTTGTACCTGAAAATGGACCAGGTTGCTTCCCACTGGAGTGCTGGGGCTCAGTAGTGCTGCAGTGGGAGGGCAGCATTTTCAGTGTCTTGGAGCCACAGAAGCGCCATGTGTGTTGTGGTGCCCACATTTAAATCCTAGGGAATGTTATTTCCAATCTCAAGGGTATGAGGCACTTCCCAGCCTGGCCTGTGGCAGAGGACATAAGTGGCTTTTTTGTGTCGTGTCTAAAGGAGGGCTGGTAGTGGGGAACTGTGACCTGGCAGTTCCCATGGGAGCTGGCAAAGCTCGAGGTGAGCTCTGGAAGTGTGGCTGAAACTTGCAGTTGTCACCTTCTATCAAAGGCCTCTCTGGCCATGAGCTTTCCCTAAATATAGGGCCTAAATATTTAGGGGCATATAGCTTATTATTAAAGCAATATTTAGCTTTCCCTAAATATTGTGGCCTAAAATCCAAGTCTCTGTTCCTCAAATTAAAGAACAGGCGAGAAAGAGTCTCTAAAGGTTGTGTGGCAACCTAAGATAGATGCATCAAAAAATGGGATTGTTGGACAGTCCTTTCTCCCTCATCTCCTCTGGGATGTGCTTGTTTTGTGGATGGAGAAAGGGCATCTATTTCTGGGACCATCAGCCAGAGATGTTTTATGAGCTCAAGATTTGTCCAGTAGAATTTCATGGCCCATTTCCCTTAATATCTGTTTATACCTAGGCCACTCTGGAAAGGGCAAATCTGTTTCATTCAAATTCTGAAAATTGTGATGTCTTAAAATTTGGTCCTGTTCAGATCTGGAAAAAAATGCAAGACCACACAGTTCTTCAAGGGAGTGAATCCTAAGTTTGGTGACCTGGAGTTTGATGGACTGAGGCAGAGGTTCAGGTGCTCGAAAGACTTTAAAAAAAAAAAGATAGGAAATAGTGAAGAAAACTGATGCACTTGCTGACAATAGAGCCACATTGATAATTCATCCAGCTGAATTTCTCTGCCAAGGATTATTGTATTCACAGATTAGCAGAGTCTCTGAAAGCCCCAGACTTATTCCCCAACATCTTCCCTTTCACTGCCTGTAGAGCTGCTAAAGCACTATCATACTAAAACAGCCAGAAATTATCCAGGTTATGAACTCTGTAGGTTTTGTGGATTTATTTTTCCTTTGGTTCAAGAGTAAGTACAAATACAGTTATTGAGAAATTTTCCTATTTCAGAGGAATAGGATTAGCTGGAAAACAGTAGTGGTGATTTTGCAGAAATTCTCCACTGAAATTTCCGTGGTACAGGTGTGTCATTGGAAAAAAATTATGGAATAGCCTCCTCTAGTGGCAAATGCTTTACTGAGATTTTTTTTTGTGTGCTTGAATGGTGGAGGTTTTTTTCCTAATGAGGAAAGTAGGCCAAACTTGTCTGCAAAATAAGCAGTGAGAGCACTTTTGTCTGGGAGAGGTTTATGCTTGTACTTGCCATAAAAACACTAAGCATCTTTTACTACCAAACTTCTTCCTGGGTGCTCAGTTCCCCACGAGTAGCATGAATCTGGATAGGGGCCTGGTGCTGGGATGGTGTATTTAATAATGAGAATGGATGGTACTGGCACACAAGAGCCCATTTACTATATTCACGATTTTCACTCACTCTTCTCTGGTAGTGTTTGGTGCAGCATCTTTTCAGTGGAATGGAACTTTTGGGACAAAAATACTGAATTTTGAGCTTAGATGAATCTTCTTCAAGGCATTAACATCTGTGGCAGGGATGGAGGCTTCCATCTCATTTATACCTGTGCAAATACAGTACAACTTCTGGGTCTCCACATCAGGAATTCCCAGGTATAGATGTGATCTGAATCCACTTGCAACTGGCATGCATACAGGGAACTTGAGGCTGACTTTCCAAGTAATGCAGGACACTTCATCAGACTCACATTCAGGGATGTCTACTCATTCTTTTCTGTCCAGGTCTTAGGTCAATATTTTCAATAGTTTATTTTCGTGTGTTACCACAGGAAAATAAAATAATGATGATTCACAGTGTTATAAAATATCAGGAGAAATTAAGAGTAAAATCTGAAGGATTAAACCCTACCCTAAATTTGTGTCAAATTAAATTACTTTCAACCCATTACTTTCCTCTGGTAAATAGAGAAATCATTATTTTATTAGAGCTAATTTATTTAATTATCATAAATGAAATTACTTTTAGGAGCACTGATGTGTGTATTGATTTTGGCTGTAAAAGCTTGCAGACTGCTGAGAGAAGAGCTTTCCTTGTGAGCTGTGTTTGCACAGAGTGTTTGCAGATGGATGGGTAGTGCAGACACAGAGGAGTGGGGACGGGTCGGGCTTGGCAGGAGGCACTGTCATTTCCAAACCATCTGCTTGTTTCTGAACGCTGCTGCTGAGGTTGGGCTGCCTGCCATTTGGCCAGGACAGGGCTTTGGGTACTCTGCTTTAGTCTGACCTGGGCCAGGGTCTCTGGGGTTTGCTCAGGCAGGGAGGCAGTCACTCCAGACTCCATTCATCCGGGCAGCTGGAGCCTCGTTTGGGGGGATGGAGGTGGAGTCTCTGCTGATCTCCTCGTTCCTGACATCTGCCTGGTATTTCCTTGCAGTTGTCTCAATGTGCTTTTCAGTGGGGGTTTTCAAAAGCACTTCAGGGAGCTCAATAAATGCGTGTCAGGGAAATGTAATGGGTTTTATGCTCCCAATTCTCTTAAGTGTTTTTGCAAATCCCATCACAAACATATGCGCAACATCCAGCTCTTTTCCATCAGCAGGCAAACTAGGAAAGGGTTGGTCTTAGTTTTGGTCTGTAATGGGAAATAGGGAAAACATTCCTTTCATCTTTAAGAGCTGATCTCCAGCACCTGGAGTACCAGGTATGGGTAGGATCATGCTGTCATGAGGGCTTGGGTGATACCGTTGTTGTATTTCCTTTTCCATCTTTAGCAAGTAAATAAAAACTATGTTTGAGTTGTTAGAAGTTTGCCATTGTGATTGAAATTTGCTTTCCAGGAATCAGAAGGATGTCATCCCACAGGGCTCCTGGACGTACCCAGGTGATTATAAGAATAGCTGGGTTTTTTTCCATGTTTGCTCTGTGTTCATGAGCATTGCCCACATTATGCACGTGTTTTTCCTGGGGGGACGTGCAGGGGCTTTACTCCGAGCTGCTGCACGGTCACCCTGCCAAAAGCCTCTGCCAGTACTGGTCCTCCACTGCCTCCCTGGTGCGTGGCACAGCTGTGAGGCAGCGTGGGCCGGTAGCCTAAGGTAGATTTGCCTCATTTTCCCCATATATTAGAAGTGGAAATGATTGAAGATGCCTGTTCTTGGGTGTTTCAGTGCTCTCTCGGGTGTCTTGGGAATGCTTGACCAAGTGTCCTGTCTGCTGGTACACCCAGGTAGCCTGAATATCCCTGCACAGTACCACACTGGGGCAAGTAAACTCTCCCTTTAGGCTTCCCCCAAGGAGCCAGCTCCTGGTAGTCAACGTCAACTTCCCCACTCGCAGCTGCCAAGGGACACAACACAGGGACCACGTCACCCTAACAGGGCAGCATCGGTGTCACCCTGTCCTCGTGCAGTGTGTGGGACAGCACCAACAGGGGCTGCTGATTCCAGAATGACAAAATGGGAGTTACTTTTGGTTATAGTTTGTTTTGCAACTTTTCTAAAATGTTCTGAATAGAGTGTAAAGTAAACATCGTGTTCCAAATAAAGCACAATAGCTACAGAAGTTTAGGCTTGTACCAATTCTGTCTTTCCTCCTTTATTCTTATGGCGTAACAGCAGGACATTTCCAGCTATTTGCAGGCAGGTATCAAAGCGTCTCCCACACTTCGCTGTTTTTAATCCTGTGTTTGAATGTGAGTCCTGCTTTCGAATTTGACCTTCTGTTGGGCTTAGGAGTATGTCATAAATATTATAAGTTTTTGGGACAGTTTCTGACATTTGGGAGTTTGCAACTTTTAGTTTCATAGGCTGAAAAATCTGAATTTAAAGCTTGCCCTTTCTGTTAAAACATTGGTTTGGTTGCCGAATACTTATGAAACACGATGCATTGTGTGTAAACATGAACTGCACAGATGTTTGCAGCTGCAGTGCTGCTCATTGCTCCTTGCAGCCTTACAATCAGCACTTAACTCCAGGTGCCTGTTGGAATATTCTGGGTCCTCCCCTGAAAGTGCTGCTTTCTGTTCCCTGGGATTGTACCACCAGGTGGCAGATGAAGCCAAGGAATGAAATTGCTGTGCTGACTTCACGCAGCTTCCCATTAGAAAGTAGAAACATTCCCTACATCAAAATATTAAATAGTTTCACTCTTTGATGAGTTTCTTCCTTGTTTTGGATTGATGACGGGGTAGTGCAATCAGGTCAAAAAGAGAGGGGAAAATATATTTTCCCATACAAATATATTTTTACTAATCCAAAACACTAAATTATAAAATTTGATTAATTGAGTCACTTTGCTTTGGAGCTGAAATTTATACTACTGAATCATTCCATGAAAATATAATGATCACACATCTATTAGTAGGCTATGCAGGGCAATGGGCTCTAGAACCCATTGCCCTGCATAGCCCACCCACCCAGAACTCACCAGATGGGTGTTGTGTCTGTCTGGGCAGCAGTTCAGAGCACTCTCTTCTCCTTATTCCCTTTCTAGAAGGAGGCAGGAGCTGCCTTAGAGTCATCATCTGTATTTCCCCGGCAGGCTTCTGTTGCAGCTGCTGTTCAGTGTTGCATGATGTTGCTGCAGGACTGCTGAGACAGCAGTGCTGTGCTTGCTCAGCCATATTTTGGTCATAACACCAGCAGCAAAACTGGAGCCTGAGCAGTTGGCCTCTTCCTGCCAGACAAGCTCATCGGGGATTTTGTTGTTGGATTCCAGGGAATAAGGTCAAGCCTGGTTGTTGGGTTTTTCTGGACAAGATCGATTCAAAACTGCAAAGTAGGATTCTATGAAACAGGATTGTCTGTGCTGGCTCCTTTGGCAGTGCTTGAGGCCTTATTTCAGCCTGCATCATTGCTTAGTTTCCAAAGAGACCAAGTTTGTCTGTTGTGGAGAGCACACACAAGGCAGAGCACTGTGCTGATGTGGGGCTGTGTTTTCTGGGAGGAGGGTGCTTGATAACATCCTTGCTGCACTATTCCCAAACCAGCCAGCAATGTAATGTGGGGCCACAAATCCTGCTGGGACCTGCTGAATTATCGGTTCTGGTCACTTGTAAAGCAAATAGGTGTGGCACGTAATACTGTGGGTAAACTGATCAAATTGTGCATTAAAGGGATGCTTTTGGAGGGCTGATTTGGGCTTTTCTCTTGAGATGGTTAGAAATGCAAATGCCCTTTCCAAACCATCTTTTCCCCTTCCTCTTAGTTGTCCACTCACGTGTGGGATTTGGCTGGGGCTCCATCACATGTAATGGTTACTTGAGAAGACAAATGCCATGATTTCAAATGGCCACCCCTTCCTTCTTCTTCCCCCAGCTTTATATGTTGAGCATGAGGCCACGTGGTCTGGAATATCCCTTGAGTCACTTGGGGTCAGCTGTCCAGGCTGGGTCCCCTCCCAACCCCTTGTGCACCCTCCCCGTTCGCTGTGGGGTGAGGAGCAGAAAAGGCTTTGGCTCTGTGTGAGCACTGCTCAGTGATAACAGAAACATCCTTGAGTTATCAACACTTCCCAGCACAAATCCAAGGCACAACCCCGTACCAGCTACTACGAAGAAAATTCAATTTACCCCAACCAAAACCAGCACAACTCATCATCATCAGTTTTTATGTGGCAATCTCCAATGAGCAGTTCCTAGCAAACAGCAGCATGATTTTTATTAATGAATTGGAGAAGATTAATAAACGGCTGGTTTTATTGCAAATTCCACTTGTAGTCCTTTTGCTACAACTGCAAGAATGTTTTTTTAAACTGACATCCCACAGAGGTAATTGATATTCTAGCAAAGGTAAGGTTTTAGCTGGTCTAAACACAGGAACCTCCGAGGAGCTGTGTTCCTGTATGGCAGGTGGTTCCAGTCATGTGTTGGGAGCACATAATGGGCATAAAGGGATCAAAACTAACTGGAGAGTAGACATGAGCTGTATTTTCCTTTTATTAATAAAAACAATAAAGCAAGTGAATATGCAATAAATAACTAGATGGTGATAAATATTAGCTGAACCAACTCCAAATAGATTGTAAAACTTTGACAATGATTCTGAGCTGTTTAAACCATTTTTGAGGTAGCTGAAGAGTACAGAATAATGACATTTTAATAAGATCCTTGTATGTTTTAGGGAGTTATCACTACAAATTGATGTAGGCTTTGGGAATCCACTGTTGCTTGTGGAAGAAGAACTACATTTACAAACAGATTAACCTTGTTTATAATTGCAAGGCAGTAAGCAAAGCCACTTTGGGCTTTTGGCTGCTTGTCAGTAGTTGACATGGGTGACATAAAACCTATTGACTCAAGGTCAGTTGTCTGAAATCATTAGAACTCAGCAGGCCATTAGAAATGGACTTGTGCAGGTTCTTCCACATGGCTTTTTGACTCCTTTTAGTGGAAACGATGCCTTTTCCAAGTGGACAGGTCTCAGAAACAACTTCATTTGTTTTGCACCAGTGCAGTTTTCCTGGTCTGGTACTTTTTATTTCTGGCAACAATAAGGATGTTTTTAATTGTACAGTGTATTTGGACATCAAGAACGTTCACAGCTTGATTATAAGCAATGGTGGTATAATAAACAGTGAATATTCTAAAACTGTGCAATTCACAGCATGATGTGTTACTGCATACTTCGTGTTGTGAATTCCAAATATATAAGCAGTAATGTCTATGTGTAAACTCTGAAAAATTATTTTTGGAAAATTGTTTATTAGTAGGAAATTGGTGAGCATCACCTTTCAGGTCTAGATTCAGCACAACATAAATGCTGAGATATGTTAAAATCCTTTAGAGACTTCAGTTGTCAGATCTCATTTTAATAGCTAAAGCCCAGCATCTCAAAGGTGTTTGCTTGTCTGTGACTTGAAGGGTCTGATCCTTAATAAATCTCACACATTTCAAAGTGATTGTGTTGGAGGAATTAAGAAGATACTGCTCCTCAGCTGGAGTTTGGTGATTCTCCTCCTGGTAGACAAATAGATTTATGTTCATTCTGGGTGAACAAATTGCACTGCAAAATAAACCAAGCTCACTCACACACCACTTGTAAACGTGTCTTGGAGGGAAAGGTAACTCCTGCTGAAGAGTCAGAGCCTTTTTAAATAGCTCTTCTCTACTACTTTTAATTATATGATTTCACAATGAAGAAATCACACTTGGAGGCAGTATTTTACTTCAAAATCCAACTCTGCCTCTAAATTACCTAAATCTCATTACTTACATAATGTGTGAGCACGGGCTTAACTTGCTGTGCTGAGGAAAGATGAGTTCAACAAGGTCTCAGTCTGGTTCAGCAAGAAAAAAATCCAAATCCAGCCCTTGATTAACACAATTGGAGTATAACTGTAGCCCCAGTTCAGACGACAGTGTTTGCAATATTATACATCCTTAAAAACAAATCTCAGTGTTTTCTTCATTTGTCAAAAGTGCATTAGGAGTACCTGGTTTGGTTGACCCCAAATATCTAGAATATCTGCAGTATTTTTCACTGTATTCAAATATCAAATTATGAACTTTTCCAAAAGGCAGTGACAAAGCTTAACAATTTCAAAAGGTAATTATTTCAGAATTGTTAGCAAATTTAATTCTTCTAACTGCTTTTTATGCTTGTAACATGTGTGGTACATCAATAATTCAGCTTATTTAAAGTAGAAAGAAGTTATGGTACATATTCTACCTCAGGAATGTTGTTGAGCTATTCCTGTTGCAAAATGCCTTACAATAAAGGGCATCAAATAAACCAAGCACCAGGCTCCTATGGCTGGCGTAATGCACTGCAGGATCCTGTTACAGCCATTCTTGGTAATTCTAGGAGGAAGAAAACAAAATTTGACACAGAAAAATAATAAGTTTAAGTAAATCATGTAGGAGAAATGTACATTTATGTCCAAGAAATGGTTAGATGTTGCCAGAACAATGCAGCTACATTATGAATCTTTAATGATCGCTGAAAGTCATAATGGCCTGTCACTAATGCCCATTAATGATCTCTCTATACCACGAGTATGGGCTTGATGTTTCTGGCCAGTACCTTAGAGAATACTTTAAATGTGCCTTAAACTTTCTCTGATCTACTCCCTGTGTGCCTGCTCCAAATGTAGACTGCAATTGCCTGGGTAGGAGCAGCTTGTAAGGCAGCATGGCTTTGGGGATAAGAAAGTCTTACTCAGGTAAGATGTATTTAAGCAGTATTTTTTTAAGGAAAAACATGAAAAGGTGTTTCCTGACTACTAATCCTCTGTAGAGATTATAAACTAGATAAAGAAATCAGAGGTTAGTATTTCTTTAATATTAAGAATGTGGTTGTTCCTTGAGTTCAAGCATGTTCTTTGGTAACTCCAAAAAAATGCTATTTAAGAAGGAAAAGGCAGGTGTTAGTGTTAATTCCTACTGATTGGGACTGTAAATGTACCGAATATGCTACTGAACTGGCAGATTTATCCGATTGAGCATGTATTTCAGATGTCAAACAGGTTGATTTTATGGCCTTTTAAATATCCTTGCTATGTATTTAGTTAATTTTGTACCCAAGCTTTTTGTCAAGTATAAAGATTGCTTTAGATAAAAAAACCAAACAATTCCAGTTCTTTTCTAATTGCCTTTCGTCAGAGTACTGTGCCTAAGCTTAACTGAAGACAATCTTGTTATGATGTTAATAACTTGAAAACATTTTTAATACAAAACCATCTTAATTTCTCCATTCTTTTGCACATTCTTTTAGCTATAGGCTTATGATGGTGTAATTTAGTTTTCTTTAGTAATGAAAATGTGTGTTCTCTGCATGTGGTGTGTGAAATGATCAGATTACTGTAAGAACCAACGCCCTGCAGCTAGAAGAGAAAAGCAAATCCTGGGACTTTTGGAAAATACCCCAATATCAAACAATAATCTGATAGGCAGCATGTAGAGAGCATTGGGTATTAACTGTGAGACTTAGATATTAACTGGTTGGGCGGTGTGTCATTCTGTATTAGAAATAACAAGATTAATAATCAACTTCTATGACATTGCATGTGGCATCCATGTTTCTTTGTCTCTTTTAAATTAATATAGTAAATCTAAGTATAGTAAAAGTGTACAATGCCAAGTAAGCAATGGTTTTACCATTTACAAAATATAATCACTGCGTATATTAACTAGATTATTAACTGCTAAATGCCTTTCTCTTCTGCAAAAGCAGTAAGTTTTATAGCACGATGGCGGTAAAGATGTAGTGGGTCTGAAACAGCCAAAACTTTCTGCTGTAGGTTAGATTTTGGGGAGTGCGTTGTGTAGGCGCAATCTGCGGCTGATGATGGACCTCGGTGTGTGGGTGTCAAGGGCCGGGGTCTCGTTGCAGGGAGCCGGGAGGTGCAGCGGGGCGGGATGCGGGGCTGGCCGG